>OZ035883.1:143967067-144127705 GCA_964034835.1 Muscina levida | reverse complement strand
ATGAGTTATATATATAGTGAACATACCTCTATTTGTGAGTATATGTAGTAGTAGTAGTAGTAGTAGAAAAATATATTAATTAATATTATGGACCCGATAGGTGTAGGCTGAAGTCGTCCGTTATTGCTGTTTGTTTGTTCGTTATCAGCCGAACTTCCTCAAACTTTTACATAATCTAACTGTCAATTCTAGGGGTAAAATATGCTATTTATTTTTTTGATTAGTGGAGTGGGATAACCACCACCAAGGCCAACACAAATATGCAAGTAATCTAAAAATATGTGCATTAGATAAGCACGAGAAACTTTACAAAATGCCTTCACAATAAAATCTAAATTTGTAGTTAATTGTATTCATCGAAAACATTTAAATTTTAATAAAAATTCATCACAATTAGTTAAAAATTCAATTAGGTTATTTTTACATAACATTTATAATATTCAGACTACTGATTAATTATTATACTGTAAAAAAATTATATGATGTTTTTTGACTAACAGTTCTGAATACATATTTCGGTCGTGCTGAATTCAATGGCGTATTTAATCTTTATATGTATATTAATATTATGCACTAGCTGATCGGGCAGACTTCTTCCTGCCTAAAGAAGTATTGACCCAAATGTAACTTTTTTGAGTGGAATAAATTTAAAGGGTGTGTGAGTTTCTTTTGAAATTCTAATCGAAATTTAACAAACAATTTTGAGGTATATTAAGGGATAATATTTTTTTAATGCCAGAAATTTATTGTAATGCTTTTGCATGAGAGAACCAAAGGAGTGCACATTAGGGATATAACTTTTTGCAATTTTTTGCAAATATCCAAATGGCCCTAGCATAGTCGAATAGGCCATTGCAAATTATATAAAAAAAATGGTATTACTTTTTCGCAGTTGTCAAAAAAGGTCACCCACCAAACGCGGTAAAGTTTTTGAATATTTTTTTTTTATTTATTTAGCTAAAAAGCAAAAAACTTTTTTTTTATCAATATATCAAGCTGCATTTAACATTTGTGTAAATATTTAGGAAGCTGAATGTATGTCATTGATAATCACGTCATGTACTTTTATTGTTTTTATTATTCAAAGAAAATTATATTCCGAGTTTGTGTTTAATACTTAAAAACAATGGATTTTAAAAAAGCCCTTTAAGCGTTTAAAAAAATGCAAAAATTTGGACAAAGGCTTTGACCAAATTTAAAGATAGCACAATAATGTGGAGAAACATTCCAGATATAGTCATTCCATTACATCAACTGAGCAAAATGCCATCAGTTTACTATTTTACTTTATTAATAAAGTATTTAAAAATTTTATTTAAAATTAATATTTTTTTGTGGGAGATTTTAGAAAATCGTTTTCGTGGGTGAGATTTTTTATCCAAAATGACCTCAAAATTAATTTTTCGTTAATAACACAACCTTCGCCATCGCGTGGTGCTAGGGCCAAAATTTGGTTATACCCCTAGTGAACATGCAACATAAAGCTGTACATGCGAAAAACATGGATTTTTCAATTTCAAGTCGCCAACATGAATAGACTGCACTTCAGGTTTATTTGTTATCATCGTAAATTTTGACCGAACTGGAAATTAATCAATAGAATCAAACTAAAAATCCGTGGGTATCATTGGAATACATAGTATTTCCGGTTCCCTTCTATTTTCTGATTAAATTAATTTAAGAAGGATAACTCAATCATGTATTACTTTTTAATCCTATAATGCACGAACATTTTTTAACATGTTTCAAAATTTTTTATCATGTGCGGTTCTCAGAAAATTGCAATTTATTGAGCCCCCATTGGGTCATCAAGGAAATAAAATATTACACTGTTGTTTGCCGTTCATCGCTCAATTCGTGAGAAATCGATTGTTTTTACCATAGATCTCGGTCACATACACCAGTCGGTACAAATAATTCCATACCAAATATCAAGACGAATAGTGCTATGGTCCTTAAGCTATAGCTATTGAAAAACAGAATTGGGCAGGGCCACCCATTTTCGGATTGATCACGCCTTATTCTACACCCTATTTCAAATCTCACCCTTTTCTTTAGAATACGTATATTGATCATAATTAAATCCACACCAGATTTCATGACAATTCGCAAAATTACGTCCACTGGACAGGGCCACGCCAACTAATCTAGTACTTCAGATACCGCACGTAGCTCCTATTGGCGGGGCCACGCCTAAAAATCTTATCGCGTCAGCTTTTGACCTGATTATATTGCATCTACACCGTATTTAAAGTCACTTGTTAAAATAGTACGCCAGATAGTGAATTTTTGTTAATGGGCTGGAATGGGTGGGCCGCACCTAGAGTGTTCAAATACCTCCTTTTTTCAAAAACCCGGTTTCCGAGTTATTCGAAAAATTTATTTTTTAGAAAACTCGGATTTCGAACACAGCAGTTGAAAGAAAACCGGTTTAACCGGGTTTTTTCGGTTTTTTCCTAAAAAGTTAAAAATAAAAAAAATTATTTGGTTTAAAACAATGCATTTATTTCAAAAAATAACAAATGTGTTGTTTTATTTTGTGTTTTTACTTTTTAATAAATTTTTGGAATCTCTCATTTTATTTTTAAAGTAGTGTTTAAGGAAAGGAATAAATTTTTGGAATATTTTTAATTTTTTTTTTTCGAAATAGTATTTAAGAAATAGTATGCAATTAAGGTGTTCGATTTTGATTCTATTCTCTGTTTCGTTTTTACAAAGCTTGATACAGAAAACACGCACTCACTAATAGTGGAAGTAGGATTTATTGACAAAAGCGCGTTTAGAAGGATGTTGAGCTTTTCTGTCCTTTTATTAAATCTATCGAAATAGTTTAAATCATCATATAGTCTTGTGTAATTGCAATTGGTTTTCACTGCTGGATTTTGGATGTTATTTATTGTCCTGTTTAAATCGTTGCTATCGTTGACTACCATTAGGTGATTCCTTCATCACACAATCTGAACTGTTACTAGACTCTGCCGTTGTTGGGGAAATTGCAGTCTTTTAAAAAGGTCGTTCGCATATTCCATCGTTTCCGCCTCTTTAGAATACTTTACACAGGATGAGGTTGTAGGATATTTTTCGAAGCTAAGATATATAATTAGGCTATTCAACGTTTGTATTCTTCTTTCATTAAATCTTGCTATAATTTTGTCTCACAGCTCCCGAGCATATGCGGAATCCATATTTTTGAGCTGTTACAGTATAAACGCATATACTCCTTCATTATATACGTTTGTAAGCGCATGGTTGACACATGGGTTAATTCTTGAAACTGTTCAATCATTGCAGATAAGGAGATCCACCGGTGCTTCACATCGGCAATGAGCCTTATTTCTTTATTGTGCTCCTGGAAAACATAGCTTTGCAATTTTCTTTCTTTTTTTGCTCGACTTGTTAAATGAATTAACATGCTTCCACAAATTTGCGAAAATTTAAGACAAGTTTTTAATGAGCTTGTATAATTTTTTGACTTTCACTTTTTCACCGCATTCATCATAGTGACGATATCATCTTCGGCAAGATTCACTTCGACTTGTTGATCCACTTAAATAACGTTTAAAAAGATTTTTCTAAATTAATTCGAAAGCTGCATTTGACAGTCCGATACGACAGAAATTGTTGGATGCTATGGCTGAGTTTGGTATCCCCGCGAAGGTAATTCGACTTTCGATGACACTGACTGACACGAAGTCTTCAGTGAAAATTGGCAAAAATCTGTCAGAGCCATTTTCTACCAAGCGAGGCTTTAGACAAGGCGATAGTCTGTCCTGCGATCACTTTAACATCGTAATGGAGATGATCATGGGGAAGGCTGCAGTAAACAGAAATGGTACCATCTTCAACAAAAGTCACATATTGCTCGCGTATGCTGATGATATAGATATTATTGGACGTGGATTGCGAGATGTTACTGCGGCTTTTTCGAGCAATAAAAAGCAGTCGGCTGAAGTGGGTCTGGTGATAAACGAGGACAAAACGTTGACAACTATAACTATGAAGTGGTAGATGATTTTGTCTACCTTGGCTCTGCCATAAACAAAAATAATAATGTCAGCGAGTATTGATCGCAAACCGCTGCTACTATGCGCTAAGCAAGCGATTTAACTACAAAGCGCTCTCTCAAAGAACAAAGATCCAGCTCTACCAGACTCTGATCCTACCTGTCTTGCTGTACAGCGCAGCATCCTGGGTATTGCCATAAGCGGATATATCTATTCTGGAAGCCTCCGAGAGAAATATACTCCGCAAAACATTTAGACCCATCATCGTATACGGCAAGTACCGTCGTCGAATAAATCATGAGCTGTACAACGACATCGACATAGTCAAGCGCATTCAAATAGACCGAATGCGCTGGCTTAGACACGTTGTACCAATGGACGATAACGCTCCGGCTCGAAAAACCCTCGGCAATAAAATCGATGTGCAGCGCAGGAGGCGCCCCAAAACTCCGATGAATGGACCAGGTGAAGCAGCTGTTAACTAATCTTGGTGGGACGAACTATCTACGGGGTGCAAAACACCGAAGCGCTTGGAATACTTTTCTACGTGCGGCTACTGATAGATAAATTTCTGTTGTTGCTGCCATTAAAGAAGAATAAATTAATTTGAAATTGAATTTTAAAATTTTACAAAGCTTCTAAAAGCATTCTCGTTTATGAAACGTAAAAAGTTTTTTCTAAATTTATTTGAAACTAGCTGACCGGGCAGACTTCGTCCTGCCTAAAAAAATATTGACTTAAATGTAAAATTTTTGAGTGGAATAAATCTTCGGGGTGCGTTAGTTTCTTTTGAAATTCTCATCGAAATTTAACAAAAATATTAATGTATACCAGCTGGCCGGGCAGACTTCGTCCTGCCTAAAGAAGTATCGACTTAAGTGTAATTTTTTTTGGGTGGATGGTGCATGGGAAAACCAAAGGAGTAAACATATGTTAATCAGTTGGCCTTTCTACACGTGAAAGCACATGCAACATAAAGCTGTTAATGAAAAAAAAAGAATTTTTTCAAATTCAAGCCGCAAACTTGAATAAACTGTTCATCAGCATTACTGATTGTCATCGCAAATTCTAACCGAACTGGCAACTGTAATCAGTTGAATCAAACGGAAAATCAGTGGGTTTCATGGGAATACATAGTAGCTATTCATTAGTTCCCTTATACTTTCTGGTTAAATTAAACTAAGAAGGATTACTTAATCCTGTATTGCTTCTTAACTTCTGTAATTCGTAATTAAGGGGTTTCAGCGATTTTTGTGTGTACACTCATTCCTCATTATGATTAGACATGTTTGCAATATTTTTTATCTTGATATTGCAACGTCAAAAAGATTTGCGTAATAATGAAGGATACTGTAGCCAACGCGATACGTTTTGTGATCAACAATTTTCCAAAATCAACAATATCAAAACCCATGGGTGCATCAAGGAAATAAAATCCTCCACACTCATTCGTAACCGTTAAATATTACACTCTTGTAAAATGTTCGTCGCTCTAATTGTAATTAAATCAGATTTGAGAAATGTTTTCATTCGTGAGTATTCGATTTTTTTTCTGCCGCAGATCTCGGTCACATACACCACTGGTCTTTAATAATTCCATACCAAATATAAAGATGAATGGTGCTACAGTCCTCCAGCTATCGCTATTGGAGAACAGAATTGGGCAGGGTCACCCATTTTTTGCTTGATCACGCATATTAGTGTTTATTCCACACCCTATTTCAAATCCCACCCCTTTTTTTAGACTACGTATATTGTTCTTGATTGAATCTACTCCAAATTTCATGACAATTTGCAAAATAGAGTCGAATAGATGAGGTCATGCCTAATGATCTAGTACTTCAGATATCACACTTTTACAAATTAGGTCCTATGGGCAGGGCCATTCCTTCTAATACCGCAGATATTTAACAAATTAGCTCCTAGGGGCGGGGCCACGACTAATAATCTTATCCCGCCAGTTTTTGACTTTATCATATAGCATCCACACCTGATTTGAAATTATTAATTGTAATAGTACGCCAGATATTGAAATATTGTTAATATGGTTGAATGTGTTGGCCATACCTCGTGAACATCGGTTGAAAGCTGCAGCATCCGCTAAACTTTAAACAAATAAATTTAAATTTTATATGTATACATGTATGTACCAATTGTCGGTGCCATTTGAAAATTTAAATATTGAAAAGTATAAACATTGACATAAAATACATATGTATGTATTTAAATTTTCACAATTTACAAATTTTGTATAATTTTTGTATGGGAAAAATAGAAAATCGACTCAATAAATAGACCAAATATGTCAAATGCAATGTTTATGTAGCCTATAACCATCCTCGGAAGATTGCCTTTCTAATGAATCCGGTTTGTTGCACATCAGTTCGGTGGTTTTCAAGGCTATAGCGGTCATACGTAGCGGTCATACGTAAATGTTCACTTTTATATATATAGATTGAATTTTAACATTTTACAAAGCTTCTAAAAACATTCTCGTTTACAAAATGTAAAAAGTTTTTTCAAAATTAATTTCAAATTCAATTTTAAAATTTTTACTTTTTCAATAACTACTTTTTGAGTTGTAACAAAGCAATTTAAAAAACCGAGTACCCGAAGGAAAAAACTCGGTTAAACCGGTTATTCGAAAATGGCACTTTTGCAAAAACCGGCATACGGTTTTTGAATTCTATATCATCCTATCAGCTTCAAACAAACCTAGTTTGAAGGAAATTTCAAATTTATTGCGCTATTCTGCGCCATCCAAAGAGTTGCCGCAATACCGTATAATGAATGACCAATGCGATTAAACATTGTCACCGAACTTTTGTCAAAATCAACGATATCAAAACCGCTGCCTCCATCAATGGAATACAATCCTTCACAATCAATTGTAATTTCGTTACTTCACACGTAATATCTGTAGATTTGAGAAATGTTTCGAAATCGCCTATTGGTGTTAGGTCCACACCTTATTTCAAATTCGACTCATTTTCTTTGGGATATGTATTCTGTTCTTAAAATAAATCACACCGACCATAGATTCCAATTTATTCCAATCTTCTATATATATAAAAGTGAACATTTGTTTCTACGTATGTCCACTATAGACTTCAAAACCACCCAACCGATTTGCAACAAACAGGCATCAATAGAAAGACAATCTTTCGAGGATCGTTATAGGTTACTTAAACATTGCATTTGAATGATGTGGTCGATTTATTGAGTCGATTTTCGATTTTCCCATACAAAAAATGTTCAAAAGTTTTAAATTATGAAAATTTAAATAGTATGTCAATGTTAAATTTGTCAATATTTGAATTTTCAAATGACACAGACAAATGGTATATTTATGTATGTATATAAGATTAAAATTGAGTTTGTTTGAAACTCTGTGGATGCTACAGCATTTAACTGATGTCTCTGAGGTGAGGCCAATGCATTCCACCCAATTAACAAAAATGCAATATCTGGCGTACTACTAAAATAAGTGACTTTAAATCAGGTGTGGATGCAATATTATCAGGTCAAAAACTGGCAGGATAAGATTATAAGGCGTGATCCCGCCCTCATGAGCTAATTTGTTAAAGTGCGGTATCTGAAGTACCAGATTAGTAGGAATAGCCCTACTCGTAGGACCTAATTTGTAAAAGTGCAATATCTGATGGCCTAGACCATTAGGCGTGACTCCGTCCGTAGGACGTAATTTTGCGAATGGTAATGGAATTTGTTGTGGATTCAATTAAGGTTAATATACGTATTCTAAAGGAAAAGGGGAATAAACACCAATACTCGTGATCAAGCATAAGGGGTAGACCTGCCAAATTCTGTTTCCCAAAAGCAATAGCTGAAGGACTGCAGCACCATTCGTCTTGATATTTGGTATGCAATTTTTTGAGACCAGTGGTGTATGTAACTGAGATCTACGGCAGAAAAAATCGAATAATCACGAATTTAAACATTTCTCAAATCTGCATTCTATTACATTTAGATCGACGAACGTCATACAACAGTGTAATATTAGCAGTTACGAATGAGTGTGGAGGATTTTATTTCCTTATTGCACCAATGGGTTTTGATATTGTTGATTTTGCAAAATGTTTGATCGCGTTGGCTATTGCATCCTCCTGTATTGCGCAGCTATTTTGGATGTTGCAGAATAGAGCAAAAAATTTAAATTTTCCGAGAACCGCACATGAGTTATCAAGTTAAAAAATGTTGCAAACATGTCAAATCATAATGAGGGATGAGTGTACTATGACACACAAAAAATCGTTCAAACCCCTTGATCGCGTATTATAGGATTTAAGAAGCAATACATGATTGAGTTATCCTTCTTAAATTAATTTACCCAGAAAATAAAAGGGAACCGAAGTGTTGCTACTATGTATAACAATGATACCCACGGATTTGCCGTTAGATTTAAATGACTACAGTTTTCAGTTCGGTTAAAATTTGCAATGACATTCAATAAATCTGAGGGACAGTCTATTCAAATTTGAAAAATCCAAAATTTACGCATGAACACATTTATGTTGCATGTTCGCGTGTAGAATGACCCACTGATTAAAATATGTACACTTCTTTGGTTCTTCCATACATACTCTATTATCAAAAGCATTACAATAAATTTCTGTCATTATAACTATATTATGTTTTAATATACCTCAAAATATTTGTTAAATTTCGATGCGAATATCAAAAGAAACTAACACAACCCGAAGATTTATTCCAACCAAAAAAAAGGTAAATTTCAGTCAATACCTTATTAGGCAGGACGAAGTCTGCCCGGTCAGCTAGTTTATTATAAATATAGGACTATTATGCGAATGGTAAAGAAATTCGGTGTGGTTTATTTTAAGATCTCAAATTAATTTATTGAGCCTTTTTATAAAATAGTAACAGACATTTATTTGTTTATTTACAGAAATTAGCAAACAATAAAAAATTATATGGTAACTTATAATAATAGAGGCTATGACAACTATGGTCCTAAGCCAAAAGGAACATGAACGATATATATATGTTATTTATTTATTTTACAAATTACACTTATAATTAAAATTATTAGCATAATATAAAAAAAGGAGCTATGACTTTAAAGGTCTTAAGCTCTCAAAAGTTAATTTAATTCATTATTTAACAATATTAAATTGATTTTAAATTTATTTTATGTATTAAATAAATAATTCTAAATGGAATTATAAAGGATAGCTTTTTTAAGAGAATTTAATATTAGTGGTATATTAATTACAGTTAAGTGAGTAATAAGTTTAAAAAAATCGTTGTTTTTAAGGAATTTATTCTTAAATGTCGCAAAGTTTTGGCAGTTGAAAAAAATATGATTTATGTTTAATTGATTATTTCCACAGAAAATACAATTCTTTGGTTGACTTTTATCAAGAATATGTTCATGGGATAATTTAGTGTGTCCTAATCTTAATCGAGTTAAAATAATTTGATCTCTTCTGTGTAGAAGCTTAGGATCAGTTGATTTGAAAATATTTATTGTGTTGAATTTTTGAGGGTTTACTTTTTTGTACCATTCATTAGTCTGATTCCAATATTGTTCCTTCTTAGATTTGAATATTAATTTTATACTACCTTTAATGTCTTCCAACGACAAATTAAGTGTTGTAAACAATGGGGCAGATGTTGCTGCTTTTGCAGCTTTATCGGCAATTTCATTTCCTTGAATACCCGAATGACCAGGGATCCCTATTAATTTTATATTGGGCTGTCTATCCATGATTATTTGTCGGATCTGATTAGGGTAGTATTCGTCATTATTAAGGTTACTTATCGATTCTAATGCAGATAGGGAATCAGTGCAAATTGCAAATTTTATCTTTCATGATTTAATTGTAAGTAGAGCATTGTGGATGGCGATTATTCCGGCTGTATAATTTGAACTATATTGAGGAAGAATTGAGCATTTTACGATTTTGTTTTTTTCAATAATACTGAAAGCACATTTTCCGTCAGTTTTTGAGCCATCTGTATATATAAAATTATGATCTTTTAAAGTATTTCTAATTTCATTAAATTGTACTTGATACATGGCTGGATTTGTTGATGATTTTTTAAATAGGCTAAGTGAAGTGTTTATCACAGATAAATTTAAGTACCAGTTTGGGAATTTATTTATTAACGGTTTTTTAATGTTAAATGGAATGTTGTAAGATTTGCAGAAGTATACCACTCTCGTTAAAACCGATTGATACTTTTCAAAAGATTTTTGTCTGATAGATTTTTCTAAGATTTTGCTGATTGGAGAGTGATCTTTTATCATAATTGATTTAAATAATTTGGCTGTAGCAAGATCACGATTATCTTCAATTGTCATCAGACCAGATTCAAATAGCATATTATTAATAGGTGAAGTATAAAGTTTTGATCGTCCTTAAATTGGAAGCCGAAGAAAAACCATAGAGGAATATACCGTAGATAATTTTAGATGTAATTAGTGACCTTATGACATTTAATAAGGATGTTGTACTACAATTAAATTTATGGGACGCCAGACACTTTATCAAGTTTAATCGTATGGGTAGAGATGAAGTAAGATATACGATGTGGGAGTGCCATGTATATCTTTTGTTAAAGATAATGCCTAGTATTTTTAAAGAATTTACATCGTTTATAGTGGTGTTATTACTAAGTAAAGTTGGGTTGCAATTATGTTTTCTACACACATGTAAGTGTTGACATTTATTAATTGATAACCTTGCACCTGAGTAGTTGCACCAAGATTGAATTTCAGATTCTAAATTGCTCATATCGATTACTTGATTTTTCGTTTTATTAAGTTTTTTAATAATAAAAAAATCATCTGCATACGCAACAAAGTCAAGTTCTTTGTTTAGTGATATGATGTAAGAGAGTTTGTCGTAGACTATGAGAAATAATATGACTGAAAGGGGCGATCCCTGAGGGATACCATTAGATAGAGGTTGTGGATTAGAGTAAGATGATCTAATTCTGACTATAATCTTTCGATTTGATAGGTAGTTATTGATGTAGTTATACATTTTATTGCCTATATTCCATTTCTCTAGTTGGTCTAGGATTGAATGTATACCAACTTTATCATATGCTTTTTCGAAATCAAGAGATATAATAGAGATATGTTTCTTGTGGTGCAGTGATTGATTAATTAAGTAATCAATATACATTAACGGATCTGAAATAGATTTTCCTTTGATAAATCCATATTAATGGCTATTGAGTAATTTGTTTGTGTTGACAAACCACCATAGTCTGTTTGCGACAATTTTGTCGAGTACTTTCGAACAGCAAGGATTTAGGGATATTGGTCGATATGAAGTAATGCTAGTTTTATCGCTATTAGGTTTGAGGATGGGTATAATCATGCTTGTTTTAAAAGTTTGAGGTACAAAGCTTTCTAAAATTTTATTGTAAAGAGAGATTAATCTGGTTTTCACTGTATGTGAAAGATGTTTAATTACTGGGTATGATATACCATCAATTCCTGGTGTTTCGCCTTTTAATTTATTAAATGCATATGAAAATTCAATGAAATTTATATCCTCCTCTATTATTAAGGCACTCCGATTTGGGTGAAGTTGTATGTTTTCATATTGAGCTAAAAGCTTTTGTTGTTTAAACAAATCGGAAAAGTTTCTATCATTAGATGCTTCAGACCAGTGTCTACAAAATATTTCTGCAATATCTGTTGTATTTGTGTACCGAATTGTGTTGTTTGTCGGGGATTTAATGCAGTGAATCGGATATTTATGTTTTATTCCGCTGAATTTTCTAATATTGGCCCAAACTTTTCCAGGTGCGGTAGAAGGGTTAATTTCTGAAGTAATATATTGTATTGATTTTCTTTTAGCTATTTTAAGTTCCCTTTTGTATAAAGCATTAGCCTTTCTGTATTTTAATTCATTCTCGATGTTTATATTTTTTCTAAATTTGTTCCACAAGTGATTTCTTTGTTGTTTTAATTTTTCTAGGTCTTTTGACCACCAAGGGACATATTGATGTTTTGTGTGAAAGTTGTAAGTAGGTATACTTTCATTTGCGCTTTGTATAATGATTTTTTTAATGTTTGCGCTTTCCTTATTGATGTTGTCACTAAAAGGTCGCGTAAAATTATGTTTTTCTGAAAGAAATGTAAATTTATCCCAATTTGCCTTTTTTAAATGAATTGAGGAGTAGTTTTCCTATGTTCAATGGTTTTTTCTGGAAACATTTTTATGATGATTGGAAAATGATCACTTCCTGACAAGTCAGTTTCTATTTCCCAATCTGTATAAATGGATAAGTTTGAAGATGAAATGGTGAGATCAATATTAGTAAAGGTTTTATGTGTACTAAAATGTGTAGGAGTTTGTTTGTTTAAAATAGTTAAGTCCGATTGCATTATGTAGTTAGAAAGAATGTTTCCTCGTCTATTGTTCTTGTTAGAACCCCAGCTAGAGTACCAGCTGTTGAAATCTCCTGTTATTAAGATTGGGTATCTGTTCTGATCATAAAGTTGTTGTAAATCGTAATTTTTAAATGGCTTGTTTGGTGGTATATATGTAGCATGTATGATAAAAGATTGTTTAGAATGAATAAGAAGAGATATGGAATCGTAACTGGATGAAAGATTTAATGTTTCGTGTTCTATAGAATTGTGAATAAGCAATGCAGATCCGCCAAAAGAATTGTGATTGGTGGATGTATGAATTTTAAATGATTTTGGTATTGGAAAATTTAATTTATCTTTTAAATGAGTTTCTTGAAGTGAAATAATTTTGGTTATATTTTTTAATTAGGCTTTGCAATTCACAAAAATTATTTAGATAACCTTTAATATTCCATTGTAGAATGTATAGTGACATAGTTAATAATATCCAGGTTTTAATATGGGGAAAAGGATTAAAAATGTATATGTATCAAAAATAATCTTAATCTGAAATTGCAGTGAACTAAATAACGTTATATATTATATACATATTGACAACACTTTATTCTTCCATTTGGCAGCTGTCGGTGTCTTCGCTCTGTTGAGAGGCCTTTGATGAATTTAGTTTTCTCATTTTTGCTTTGTTGTTAAGTTGACTTCTTGTTCGTCTCGATATGTTTTTGGGTAGAATAGAATAGAACCGTTGTTGTTTTTTGTGTTGTTGTTGTTGGAGTGTTTGATGATGGAACTTGCGGAGTCGTTGCTTGCGGTGATAGAGATTTAGTTGTTATGTTTGATATTGATGGTTCAGTTGTTTTTTCGATATTTAGAGTGGAGAGAGTGTTTGTTGTATCATTAGTTGAGGCATTGGTTTCGTTAATAGATTTGTAACTTGTTATTGATCTGGTGACGTTGGCGTAGCTGTTGTTTGGGTTTCTCTCTTTATATTTAGCATATGCAGTTTTGTTGTGTACTTTTTCAAGTGTTATAATTGCTTGAATTTCTTTATGTTTTATAAACACTGGACATTTTTTACTGAGTACAGAGTGGTTTGTCTCACTTAATTTACTCTCACTGCAATTATTACATTTTTGGGTGTTCTCACATCTTTCGTTTTCGTTGAGATGATCAATGTTGCCGCAGTTAATGCATAGTTTGTTGTTTTTGCAGTATTTAGATAAATGACCGAATCTAAAACAATTATGACATTTCATTGGGAGTGGAATATAGGGTCTTGGAATTGCAATTTCGTAACCAATTTTTGCTACCTCTGGAAGTGTAATTGAATTGAATGTTAATATTACAAGACCAGTTTCAATTAAATTTTCACCGTCTTTTTTTAATATTTTTGTAACGTCTATTATTTTTTGTTTTTTCATAATTTCTTCTTGAAGTATTTGCTCATCGGGGATATTACGTAGCTCGTTTGTGTATATAACGCCTTTTGTGTGATTAAGTGTTTTATGCTCACTAATCTCAACTTTAATGGTTGAAGATAATGATGTTAATTTGATTAATTTGCTAGCTTAGGAAAAACTCTTTGTTTTAATAAGAATATTTCCCGATTTTAATTTTTTACACATTTCCACTTCGCCACAAACACAGTCAATTACTTTGTGTATAAGAAATGGTGATACATTTGCAAGATTTTCGTCTTTATCTGAAACGCGATTCATAAGAAGGTATTTTGGGCCCAAAGACATATCTTTTAAAAATCTGGAATCATCCAATTCAAACGATCCTGTCGGGGAAGTTGACTTTCCAATGTTGGGAGGTTCTTTCATATTTTCTTTTTAATGTTATGCGTAGATTTGTAACAGAGTAAGTAGTTTGCAGAAAAAAATGTTTTTAATTTAGCACCGATGAGAGAATATTGTCACAAACGAGGAGAGAACGATGTTGTCGCTTTGGCCGCTCGAATGGTACTGAAATATATCTATATATATAAAAATGGTGGCAAAAATGTATAGTAATTCATCAATTGAGAACGGTTGTGTGCAATAATTGCAAATGACTTTTCAAATGGAAAAATATAAAAATTTTGTTGGAAAATTCCAGAAAAATTCTAAAATTTTTAATTTTTTATTCGACGAAATTTAGCTTTTTGTCGTATGATTTGATAGTTTTGGACGATGTAACTGCGAAAAATTTTAGATTATTATTCCGACATGACTTTCCGAATGGAAAAATAGATAAATTCTTGGTAGAAAATTCGAAAAATTTGGATTTTTTGAATAGGACATGGTTGTTTTTAGGGAGAGTTATTTACTAGACTAACGCCTCCTATTAGACAATCAAACTTTGCACGACGTACGCGTCGTGCTATAATTAGTCAGAACGTCCGTAATAATCAAACGCAAAAGGAACGTGCCAAAAAAATTAATGTAGACGTGCCCATATTGCACAGTTTCGCGCTGCACAATCACCACCTCAAATTTGACAGAATGTTTCTAGAAGAAGACCAGTCGTAAATATAGACTAGAATCGCGATGCTTTTGAATACGATTCCACAATCGCCTACAAAGATCTTCGCTGCGTTGATATCGGTTTATTGTCTTTCGTATGCCAGCATAGCAATGCACTGAAGTTACAATCGCAAACTCCCGGCTTATGCTGCTACTCATTTCGAGGTGAGATCCCAATCTATTTTAAGATGAGATCCCAACTGTATCCTTTTTGCGATCGAACATTTTTGTTAGGGATAACTGCATTTAAAGTTGTTGATATGAAAATCGACGGCATCACAGCTATTGCAGGGTGAGAATGTGGAATCACACGATATTGTTCTCATGCGTCGGGAGACTCATCGGTCATATGATGCACTTCAATGATGTTCTGCCGTGGAGAGGGTGATTATCACCACAATTTAAAGATGGTCAATACAACGACAGGTTTGTTTACAAGTCATCAGGAAAAGAAACGAATAAAAAGGTTAGCTCAAATAATTTTTATGCGTATCGATCGCAAATTGCGTCGGGAGACTCATCGGTCATATGATGCACTTCAATGATGTTCTGCCGTGGAGAGGCTGAATATCACCACAATTTAAAGATGGTCAATACAACGACAGGTTTGATTACAAGTCATCAGGAAAAGAAACCAATAAAAAGGTTAGCTTAAATAATTTTTATGCGTATCGATCGCAAATTGCGTTAGCTGTTGCACCATCTGCTGCCACTTTGTTGAAAGGCGGGCGAACTGCACACTCCGCTTTGAAGTTGCCGATGAATCTTCTCACAGTTGACAAGCCATTGGGCACAATATCCAGAAGTTCGGCGATAACGAAATTGTTGCGAGAATGCAAAATTATCATTTGGGATAAATGCACGATAGCGCGTCAACGAGCTTTGGAAGCAGTTGAACGAAAGATGAAGGATTCTTGAGGTGATTCGAAACGATTTGATGGGGCTATAATATTTCTGTTGCAAGATTTTCATCAAACGCTTCCCGCCATCCTAAAATCTACTACTGCTGATGAAATTAATGTCTTTGTGGCGGAATAACAAGAAGTTGATATTAACCACGAACATGAGAGTCACTTTGCAAAACGACCCATCGGCTACTGCATTTTCAAAATATCTACTGGCGCTTTGTGATGGCCAAATTCCTGTTGATGTTTCAACTGGATTAATGACGTTTCCGTCAATTTTTTTCATAGGAGAGGAAGTCCTTTTACCTCGAATTTCTATTATTCCAACCGATTTTCCCTTCTAATTCTAGCAAATTTAGTTCCCCATTCTATTGGCTTTTGCGATGACAATCAATAAATCGCAAGGCCAATAATTGGAAGTTTGTGGGATCAACCTCGAATTTCTCAGTTTTTCGCATGTCTTCATTGTTTGTTTTAGCGCCGGAAAACAACTCGAAAAACATTGTTTATCAGTCCTCTCTTCACTGATTTCGATTAAATTCAAATAAGTCACATTAAAATTTGAAGTATATGTGTTTTAATATTACTCTAGAGCTTAAATGAAGGCGTCAACTTGGAGCGAGACGAAGTTCGCCGAGTCAGAATTTGTATGGCAGAACAACGTTTGCCGGGTCAGCTAGTGTTATATATTATAGCATTATATACATAATAAAAGTATTATGTACATTAGACTGGTCGGAATTTTTTTTTTTTTGAATTTTAATTGTGTTCGCTGCTTAAAATATGAGGTTTGGTGTAAGAAATCATGTCCTAATTTTTCAGCTCAATCCGACGGTGCCTAGTCGTGCCGGGTGGAGCCCAAAGTTCTCCATATTATCCCAGATAGCGCCGCAATTTTTTTTCTTAAAAACTTAATTTTTTCGGATCTTAAATATTCATGGGTTTCTAAGTATTTTTTATAATATAACTTTATTTCCTACAACCATAGTTATCCCGGAATCGGGTGTCCTTTAAAAAAGACACGATTCAACATTACACACTAGACTGGTCGCATTTTGTATGGGATTTTTTTTTGAAATTTAATTGTGTGCGCTGCTTAAAATATGAGGTTTGGTGTAAGAAATCATGCCCTAATTTTTCAGATCAATCCGACGGTGCCTAGTCGTGCCTAGTGGGGCCCAAAATTCCCCATTCCCCTATTTAATCAGATCATTTTAGTTATAATAGTTAAAAAGTCGGTCCCATAGACCGAAAATCAAAAATATGACTTCGTTACGATCTTCCGCAGAGAAAGTACTTTAAGTATGACAAATTTCCTATGTCATCAGATGGCTTCAGAAAGTTGGTAAAAGAATAGGACATACATGCAAACATCCGAAAATACTAAGAAATTATCTTATATATGAAAATGAATTGTTATTCGTTGGTAAGGCCATCACTTGAGAACGCATGGACCGATTCGACTAATTTTTTGTCACAATGTTCGTAATATGCGTTTTATATAAAAAAAATTGGCCACGCCCATTTCTGCGCCCACTTTCTTAATATATCTAAAATTGCACAAAACGCTCTAAAAATTTAATTTCTTTACAAATTTAGCTCTATAATGTTCTATATTGAAAATATAATAGGTTAAATATATTGTACATTTTTGATTAAATGGACGGAGTGGGCGTGTCAAAACATTTTTTTAAGCTATAGTGATAAAATTTGGTACACAGATAGTACACGACACTTCAGGTTCAAATTTGCAGACGAAATTTTTATTTTCGATAAGTGGGCGGTGGGCTCGTCGCAAACCTATATTTAAGTCCTAGAGAGATAAAATTTGATATCACGATAGTACTCTCCAATACAATTATGAATATGCAGACGAAATGTTAGCTCAAGGATGAAGATCTAGAATCACTGTCTTCCTCTCTCTTTCATAATAAACATTTCCCATTAATCGTACCCCCAACACACTCACTCAGACGAAATTTTAATTTTCGATCAGTAGGCGAAACTGAAATTGAAATTTGAAATATTTACAATCAGTGGACGGATATTTCTATTTCGCGAAAATATATAAAATAAATGTTTGGGCTGGCCTTTCCAATGCGACAGACATTACCCCGAAGAGTATGAACTCCAGAGAGACAAACTGTAAATCAATTTATTGGTCTTCTTAAAGCGAACCGGTAAGATAAATTACATTTCTCAGCATAGGATTGCGTCTAATCAGTCCAATAAAAAAAACTAAAGGTATGACCGAATAACATTTTTGAATTTATTCAAAATAAGAGAGATCATACGCATTATTACAAAGTGTTATTATTATGTTATTATTTTAAATTTAAATTTGCTTTTTGTTTTAATAAAAAAGTTTTATTTCGTATTATTTCGTTTTATTTTTTGCAATTTTAGATATATTAAGAAAGTGGGCGCAGAAAAGGGCGTGGCCAATTTTTTTATATAAAAAGCATTCTCGGCCTATTACGAACATTGTGACAAAAAATTAGTCGAATCGGTCCATGCGTTCTCAAGTGATGGCCTTACCAACGAACAACAATTAATTTTCATATATAAGATAATTTCTTAGTATGTTCGGATGCTTGTATGTATGTCCTATTCTTTTCACAACTTTCTGATGAAATAGGAAATTTGTCATACTTAAAGTACTTTCTCTGCGGAAGATCGTAACGAAGTCAGATTTTTGATTTTCGGTCTATGGGACCGACTTTTTAACTATTATAACTAAAAAGATCTGATTAAATAGGGGAATGGGGAATTTTGGGCCCCACTAGGCACGACTAGGCACCGTCGGATTGAGCTTAAAAATTAGCACATGATTTCTTACACCAAACCTCATATTTTAAGCAGCGCACTCAATTAAATTTCCAAAAAAAAATTCCCATACAAAATGCGACCAGTATAGTGTGTAATGTTGAGTTGCGGTGCCGTGACATAACCCCACACGGACATAATCCCCAACACGATTTTGAGGCTTATGTCCGGGCAACATGTCGGACATAACCCCCAATTTCATTGGGGATTATCGTAGTTTGTTAGTTACTTAAAAAGTCACTCTTCTTTTTGGGGGTGGGCGTCTGCCCACCCCCATTTCATCAACTTCATCAACCTTTTTCATTACTTTTAGTCGCAAAATTAGTTTGGGTGTTATGTCCGTTATATTTGTTGGGGCTTATGTCCGTTATGCCCCGCGGACATAATCCTAAATGCAAATTGGGGGTTATGTCCGCAGAGCGTGGCGGACATAAGCCCCAAAATCGTGTTGGGGTATGTCCGTGGGGGTTATGTCCGGGCACCTTGAATTGCAGCGCAAGGTGCCGTGTCATTCTTAAAGGACACCCGATTCCGGGATAACTATAGGTTGTAGGAAAAAAAGTTATATTATAAAAAATACTTAGAAACCCATGAATATTTAAGATCCGAAAAAAAATTAAGTTTTCAAGAAAAGAAAAATTGCGGCGCTATCTGGGATAATATGGAGAACTTTGGGCTCTACTCGGCACGACCGATTCCGGGATAACTATAGGTTGTAGGAAAAAAAGTTATATTATAAAAAATACTTAGAAACCCATGAATATTTAAGATCCGAAAAAAAATTAAGTTTTCAAGAAAAAAAAAATTGTGGCGCTATCTGGGATAATATGGAGAACTTTGGGCTCCACTCGGCACGACTGGGCACCGTCGGATTGAGCTGAAAAATTAGGACATGATTTCTTACACCGAACCTCATATTTTAAGCAGCGCACACAATCAAATTTAAAAAAAATAAAAAATTTCCCATACAAGATGCGACCAGTCTAATGTACATTGTTTACAATTATTAATTTATCAATGTTTAACTGATCAAGGGAAGTAAGTAGTTCTGAAGGTTTTATGTTTTTAAAAATCTCATACCTTTTGCTCTGAAAACTCAGGCAATTATTTAAAATATGCTCTATAGTAAGCTGCTCTTGATTACAGAATGAACATATCGATGACAAAGATTTGTCCAAGTAGAAGCTGTGCGTTAGTTTGGTATGTCTAAGTCTAAGTCGTACAATTTTGGTTATGTGTAATTTATTCATTTCATTAAATACGCTTTGTTTTAAGTAAGTAACAGACATTTAGAAACAAGTGTGAGGTGGAAGTGTAATTAAGACTATAAAGTACTATCCCAAGAAAATAATTTGGGAAACAGTATCATATTTATCAATATTACCGTGAATTTATACTATAAAACATTAAATAGAAATAATGCCCTAGCTTATTTTAAGATCAGAATACATATTCCAAAATGAGTCGTATTTAAAATAAAGTGTGGTACCGACCGTGGCATTGTGGTTAGAACACGCGACTACCATGCGGGAGATCGCTGGTTCAAACCTGGCACCATCTTCTTAAAAAAAAATTGTTCTTTCATTGTCGGCTCCCCTCGAATGTTGTAGACAGCAACTTCGCGGTATAAGTGTCGAGTCAATCGGCGTGTCTAGTAAGAGCTTCTCAAACAGTGAGCGTGTTAAATCACAACAACGCGAGAAGCTATCCCATACCTCATTCATGGGGTGCAAAGGGAAATCAAGTTTTTTTTTTAAGTTAAGTGGATCTAACAACAATAGTCGGTGAAGTAACGACATTACAATTGATTGTGAAGGATTGTATTCCATTGATTCAGGCAGCGGTTTTGATATCGTTGATTTTGACAAAAGTTCGATGACAAAACATAATCGCATTGATCAGTCATTATACGGTATTGTGGCAACTCTTTGGATGGCGCAGAATAGCGCAATAAATTTGAAATTTCCTTTAAATTTGGTTTGTTTGAAGCTTATAGGATGATACAGCTTATAGGATGATTCAACCGACGTTCTTGAGGTGTGGCCCACCCATTCCAGCCCCTTAACAAAAATTCAATATCTGGCGTACTATTTCCACAAGTGATTTGGAAGTACTAGATCAATAGGCGTGGCCCCGTCCATTGGGTGTAATTTTGCGAATTGTCAGGAAATTTGGTGTGGATTATATTATGATCAATAATAAATATTTCACTTTTCTAATTCTGATCAAATTCTTCTTAGGCGGTTACGCGGTTTAAAAATATCGATATTTTTCAAAAATGTAGTCTTAAAATGCACTTTAAGTCTAAATAATCAATGACCATGCATGAATCCATGTTTGTGTACTTTTATAATAAATAAACAGTTTTTATGTCATTTTTCCAGTTTTTCACTGTTGTCGTTTAAAAAGTAAAAAGACTTGTGGTCCAGTCGGCAGAAATGAAAAATATCGATATTTGCTAAAAAGGATCAGCTAGGATTTCAATTTAAGCACTTTTGTGATGCATGATCAACCCAGAATACAATGACATATACACTTTTTATGCAACGTAAAGTCTAGCTTTAAGCATACCGTGATATTCTGAAGCTGAAACAATGCTTATGACAAATCTGTTGATAAACATTTTGCAATCATTATACCAAAGTCTGCTGATGAGGATTGGTGGTTGAATCCGAAACAGCTGTACAGACTACCAGGGCATTATGAGAATATCATTCTGCTAAAAAAAACTTCTTTCAATAAATGGTCTTGAGCTTGAAATAAATTCTAAATCAATGTTCAATTTAACAGACCGAATAAAAACATAAACTATATTTTGTTTAGATTAATGTTTTCTATATATTTTTAATTTTTTTTAAAGTGCTCCATAAATGTTGCATTTTTCGATATATACATTGAGTTTTAACAAGTTTCTGGGCGAGATTAAGCAAATTTTATTAAATGCTCTTATAATATAAGATATTAGCTTATAATTACATCCAAAAGAAAAATCTTGCGGCTTTACTGCGTTTTATACCATCACCCTTAGGGTGATCATTTGATACCACCCAAAAGTATAACACATAGAAGGAGTCACTTTAGACCCTAGGTTTCTTTGAACGAAATTCTATTCATGACTTTTTAATATTAAGATAAAAAATATATTGATACCCTATGCAATATTTGTCAATTTTACCATATTTTGAAAAAATGAGTTTACGTGTGAAAAATGAAGATATTCAAAGGAATTGCGGGCATTTATTCCGTAACGACTTTGTAGTTTTTTAGGGAGAGTTATTTGCTTGGCTAAAGCCTCCAATTAGAAGATCAAACTTTAAATGACGTAAACAATTAGTCAGACTATAGGCAGTTCATCCACGCCAAGGTGTATGCTTATATCTTAACAATCCCTGCGTACTGTGGATGGTGTTCTGTGTGTCACATTTCGGGAGGCTTGCCAAAATTTAAATTTCCTCAAAAACGGACTCAATACTCGTCGATGCGGCAGTCACATGTCATCCGCCGAACTCGACGGGATGGCATGTGCGTGCTCATGTGCGGCAATCTGTTATCGACATTGGGAATGCCAGTGCCAAAACGTTCGCTGCATATACAGTATTATCTCAAGAAAATAATTTGGGAACAGTATCAATTTATACTATAAAACATTAAATAGAAATAATGCCCTTGCTTATTTTAAGATCAGAATACATATTCCAAAATGAGTCGGATTTAAAATTGTTATAAGGTGTACTCTTTGGAGTACACCATTGCCAGTTTAGGGTGCGGGCTGCACCTTTGAAATCGTTGCCGACGGGCAACTAATGCATCGCTGGGAAGTATTCCTTCCCAGCCAATCCTACTTACCCTTTTTTTCCCCTTTAGTTTAACACCTGTTTTTCGCTCTCACTCTGTTGGTGGCGCTATTTAGGGTTTTCTTCTCTGACCCAAATAGCCGCCGACCCACTTTATTTATACTTTTATGTAGGGTAATATTCTTAACCTACATTAACAAAAAATTCACATTCATTCATTCATTTAATTTACAAATTTTACAACAACAAAAATACATATAATTGTGTTATTAATTTCATTTAAAAATTTTATAACAACAAAATACATATAATTGTGTCATTCATTTCGCGGCCAGCCCCAATACCACAAATTTGCTGTTCTAGCAAATTTGCATTGCCAGCACTTTCACGTATGGTACACTTTCCGACGGTCATTCACATGCGGAAATCTGTATCATACCTGAAAGTTGCTAATGCAGCGAAATGAATAACGACGGTTGTATGCCCAAGACAAATTTACGAGGGCCGGGTAATAATTAATACTTATACTAAGAATAATAATAAATATCGAATAATAATACTAAAAATTAACTTATGTATTAACTAAAAATAATACTAATAATGGTAACATAATAATTCTAATAAAATAATGATAATAATATAAACAAATATAATATCGTAAAACTCATACAAAAATTGAACCCTAACATTCCTCCCCCCTTTGATGAGAACGATCTCCGTATCGTTCAATCCGGGCCCACTGGACAGCAAAAGTTGTAAACACTGGGGTTGTGTCTTTAGTGCGGTTGCGCCTTTGAGGTTACTTCTGCCGACAACTTAAAGATAACTGGACGATGTCATGTGCCCCACGGCTCATGATTCGATAGGGACATAGTTCGTCACTCTCGGTGGATCACTTGGCTCATGGATCGATAATGAATGCAGCCCTGAGCGCCATTGGGTGAACTGCAGAGCACCCAAATGTCGACATTTTGACCGCACATCGCAGTCCATGCCGAACTATAGCTGAAGATACCAAGTAGATCGGTGGTGACCCTAGACCGACCAATTTTAAATCGTCTGAGTAGGGCAATGATTCTCCGATTATGTGAACATCGAGCAAGACACCATGCGTCTGGTTCGTGCAATTGGTCTGGACAACAAATCTCAGACCCTGCCAGTTTTCCGTGGAATGGTTGTGTGGACGAAAAGATTTATTTCGTGTGGTGTTCGGGTGGACTGGTTCGGGACAACCATCTGGACACCCGAGAAAATCTCGTTCAATATTTTTTTGTGGCCATTCAAGATCCTGCTCCGACAATTTGGAAACCCGAGGAGATCTCGTTCAACATTCTGCTCTGGCAATTTAACGGTTCATGGAACACGCCCCGCACTTTCTGCCGCACCCCACGATCTGCTCTTTGCACAGCGATTCCATGCACAGCGATTCCATGATAAGGGAGGAATACAAAATAAATCATACTTATGCATAATTGGGGATATGTCGGCACCTCTCCCTCTTTTCAATTTTTTTTTTATGCTGCCGACCCTTAAAATTGCGTAATTCGATATATACAAATAAACTTAAACATACTTGGGGATACGTCAGTAGCCTTCCCTCTTTTAGTTTTCTGTATTTTCAATCATGCTACTGACTCTTATCAACTATCTATATAATAAATATATATTTTATAAAACCATATATACATATAACTCCTTATTTTTTCAAAAACAATTTCTGTCCTTACTTTTAATTTTTCTTAACTATTTATAAATATATTGGTACATAACTTCTTTTCTTTGTATAATATTTATACTTATATTTATTATTATAATTATTTTTCTTTTTTTCTCTAATTTTTATATATATATTTTCTATTTCTTATTTTTTTTTTAATTATTCCGCTAATTACAAGAATTCTCTTCTTTTATTTTCATTACCTGAAACTGAGCAATGCTTACTCCAGTTGCCATTGCTAAATTTCTTCCGTTATTATCGCCATTATTATTTATACATATTTTACAAAAATTAATTATGATTTTTTTATTTTTAGTTTATTACTATAACCATTATTAAATTCCCCTTCTTAACTTTGTTTTACATGAAATTGAGCAATGCTTACCTCAGTAGCCATTGCTAAATTTTCTTTTCTTGTTCATGTGTTTAATTGTTTCCCTTTAAAAATTATGAGTGCAAAATGGCTGAGCAATGTTTACTACTGTACCCATTGCTAAACTATTAGTTCACATATCTTAACACCGCCGACACTGTGTCAACCCGCCGCCGAGGGGATCAACTATGACTACAAAACCTCAGCGGGAACCCCTCCGCATCCCCGGACACGATTTGATCCCCTTGCCGAACTGAAACCCTTGAGAGGCCAAAAATAAAAAGACTGCCACCGATACACCATACCAGACAAGATTAAATAACATATTTCGATAACATAAACTTTGTTCCTGGAACTTAAACAGACAGTGATTTGCGAAAAAAACCCTCTTAAACCGTCGAAATCCCCGAGTGTCCCCTGACACGGCCATCATTAATAACAAAAACTATATAAAATCCTGGTATCGGCTGACATCCCCTGATTTATCTTGTCTTCATAATATTTCCAAAGGTGATTTTTGTGTCACTTCCGGTTTTTACAATGAACGCACATTGTCATGTCACCGGACTGTTAATAGACACTACCTGCTAGGGACCAGTCCATATTGAAGAGAATCTACACTAACGGTGAAAAGGTCGTCACGTTTATCCTCTTAACTAAATCCGTACTGCACCAAAACAGCTACTTTATACATTCCAAATTATGAATACAACCCGGAGGCGAACTGCTTTGTTTTTCCCAACCAGGTTCCTCTTGAACCTGCAACAGTAATACAATATCAATAAAAAAAAAACAACAAATAAAAATCAGTAGCCGAACATATCCGCACTACATTCAGGTTGTCTCACAACCTTAACCATGAATCTTCCCAGTGAACGGCAGTCAAACTAGAACCTGCCTATCTTTCACCCAATTCATATATATCCATAACCTCGAGGTATCTGTCTTGTGGCCAGTAGGTTTAGGGTTTACTCCTACCCTAGTGTATATCCCCTACCTAGCCCACAATTTCTAACAAAGCCAGTTCTCCTCTCGCATATAAGAGCTATATATTCATGCCCGAGGGTATAGGATTAAGGACTAATTGGTCCTAGTGTAACTACACTACCCATCCCACAATTTCGATTAACTGTCATGGTTTTAAGTACTCAGCGTGACCTATCGGTTGTTAGAGTAAAGGAAATTCCTCTAGAGACGAATGTCACATGTAAATGTCCATATCACAATATTTTCAGTGCACAGAAAAAATAATCAAACGATGTAACGACTTAATACAAATATAGAACTTTCAAAGTGTAACTACGTCGGCATTTCTTAAGAAAGGTATACAGTGATTGAAAAAAAAAAAAATTGACAAAAACTTTCTACATCCTCTTATGCTTTCGCTAGTCCTTTCACGGAAATAGATGTTGCACAGTCTTCTACCACCAACTACCAAATCGCACTTAAGTTAAAATACACTAAATATACAATGCTTAGGCATACGTTGTATCCACGTACATAGCTTCGACAATGTCCCCTAGAGTGCAACCATACTGAACCAAAAATAGTTAATATAACGTCCCAAAAAAAATGACATATCTCGGAAACGAACTGCTATCTTCTTTAACACAGAATCCAATTGAACCTGCAGCAGTAACCAATTATAACCAAAAAAAAACAACATATTATACTGGTAGCCGAATTTTTCCGCACTACACCCAGGTTGCCTTGCAACCTGAAACCATGAATTTTCCCTGTGAAAACAGCTTCTACTAGGCCCTCTTAGCCATTGGAATTGCTTCATATGTGCAAGATATTCTAGCTAATACCTGCGTCTCACATAATTCATCTTAATTTTTTCTTCTGATATCAATGCCCGTGGCATGTAGGACCATGGTGTATTCCCACCATGGTATGAATCCTTTAAACTATCCCACAATTTCGACTAACTTCTTTGGTTCTTCTGTGGTTTCTGGTCGCACTCCATCCACTTCAACTTATGGACATCACCTAGCAAACCTTCCAACTTTAATCCAGTGGTACCCATTTTCACCGAAACTTCTCTTAAGGGACATAAGTTGAGTGGAGTCTCTCCCTCCTCCATCGTAAGTGATTGAGCGCATTGACAATTATAGCGACAAGAACAAAAACAAAATACAATTTAAAATTCCTCCCAATAAACAAAAATTCCCGATTTACCCTTAATACTACTACTACCTATTTTATAGCGAACTTTAGGTATATCGAACAATATTTGTTGTCTGGAAAATGAGTTTTCATACATATTTCGACGGTTATAGCGGACTCCCTTCAGTGTTTTTAATTATTTCAACAATGGTAACGTAGTTTCTTTCAAACACATACTGAAATGTTATTCTCCTGTTTTATTCCTAAAGATTTGTCTGATTTATTTAAAAGTTGATTGATCATTTAATTTTTTATTGTAATAAAATTCGGATTAAAATAAAACTAACAGAAAACGACAAAAATTATTTTGAGTCAATTTTTTTTTATACCTCGGAGAACGCATGCTGGTCCGAAGACCGTCTGTTATGTTAACCATAACAACGAAAAACTTCTGGTCCAAAGACCAGCTCTAAAGTTTCTCATAGGAAGGGAAAAAAAACTTTTTGGTCCGAAGACCGGCTTTAATGTTTCCCATATTGTTCGAATACCGGCTGCGCCAATGTTATAAGGTGTACTCTTTGGAGTACACCATTGCCAGTTTAGGGTGCGGGCTGCACCTTTGAAATCGTTGCCGACGGGCAACTAATGCATCGCTGGGAAGTATTTCTTCCCAGCCAATCCTAATTACCCTTTTTTTCCCTTTAGTTAAACACCTGTTTTCGCTCTCACTCTGTTGGTGGCGCTATTTAGGGTTTTCTTCTCTGACCCAAATAGCCGCCGACCCACTTTATTTATACTATTATGTAGGGTAATATTCTTAACCTACATTAACAAAAAATACACATTCATTCATTCATTTAATTTACAAATTTTACAACAACAAAAATACATATAATTGTGTTATTCATTTCATTTAAAAATTTTATAACAACAAAATACATATAATTGTGTCATTCATTTCGCGGCCAGCCCCAATACCACAAATTTGCCAGCACTTTCACGTATGGTACACTTTCCGACGGTCATTCACATGCGGAAATCTGTATCATGCCTGAAAGTTGCTAATGCAGCGAAATGAATAACGACGGTTGTATGCCCAAGACAAATTTACGAGGGCCGGGTAATAATTAATACTTATACTAAGAATAATAATACTAAAAATTAACTTATGTATTAACTAAAAATAATACTAATAATGGTAACATAATAATTCTAATAAAATAATGATAATAATATAAACAAATATAATATCGTAAAACTAATACAAAAATTGAACCCTAACAAAATAAAGTGTGGGACCGACCGTGGCATTGTGGTTAGAAACCTGGCACCAGTCATCTTAAAAAAAAAATTGTTCTTTCATTGTCGGCTCCCCTCGAATGTTGTAGACAGCAACTTCGCAGTATAAGTGTCGAGTCAATCGGCGTGTCTAGTAAGAGCTTCTCATCACCCTTAGGGATGAGGGTATATATCATTTGATACGAAAAAATGTGTAACGCATTAAAGGAGACGAGTTTGACCCCAAGTATGTTAAGACCAAATTCGTTTCAGGACTTTTTAAGACGATTGAGCTATGTCCGTCTGTCTGGCTGGATGGCTGGTCAGCAGGATAACTTGAGTAAACCTTAACGGATCAGTATGAAAATTTACCAGTATTAATATTTTTCAAAACGAACTTATGGGATTGAAAATGGGCAGAATAGCCCCACCCCTTCTGGTACCTCCCATACAAAATTACCTATTTTAGGATAATTTATATTTCTTTCATAACTTCCCAACGGACGATCGTAGGATATTTAAATTTGGTCAGTTAATTTATCTTGCAAAAGTAGACAAACCCTAAGAAAACCGAAACCTTTGCCATACCCCTTCTGGTACCTCCCATACAAATGACCTAATTGACCCTAATAGTTTTACATACATATCTTTTTTGTAACTAAAGTGAATTCACTCAAATTTTGCATATGAAAACTGGACTCGAATTCACCCTCATAGTCCTACATACATATCTTTTTTTGTAAGTACAATTAATTCAGTCAAATTTGGCGTAACTCGTACAGTTATGAAAATTTGAATCAGGAATGAGTATGGATTATATCGGATCACCCCTTCTGGTACCTCCAATACAAAATTACCTATTTTTGAAAAAATTTACATTTATCCCATAATTTCCAAACGGACACTTGGGGGTAATGAAAATTGGTCAATTAATTTATCATGTGATAGGGAGCGAAACCTTACAAAACAACTATTTAACGCACCCCTTCTGGTACCTCCCATACAAAATACCGAACATACCCCCATAGTTTTAAATACATATATTTTTGTAAGTACAGTGAATACAGTCGAATTTTGCGTAAGTTGTACAGTTATGATAATTTGAATCAGGAATGAATATGGATTATACCGGGTCACCCTCTGGTACCTCCCATACAAAATGACCTTGTTTGGAAAATTAATATTTCTCCCATAATTTCTAAACCGGCACTTGGAGGATAATCAAATTTGGTAATTAATGATCTTGTATTAGGAATTAATATTGGGTGATGGTATTTATCAGTCAGTTTACCTGACTGAAATTTCTGTACTGGTTTTTAAGTTAAGTGGATCTAACAACAATAGTCGGTGAAGTAACGACATTACAATTGATTGTGGAGGATTGTATTCCATTGATTCAGGCAGCGGTTTTGATATCGTTGATTTTGACAAAAGTTCTTTGACAAAACATAATCGCATTGATCAGTCATTATACGGTATTGTGGCAACTCTTTGGATGGCGCAGAATAGCGCAATAAATTTGAAATTTCCTTTAAATTTGGTTTGTTTGAATCTTATAGGATGATACAGCTTATAGGATGATTCAACCGACGTTCTTGAGGTGTGGCCCACCCATTCCAGCCCATTAACAAAAATTCAATATCTGGCGTACTATTTCCACAAGTGATTTGGAAGTACTAGATCAATAGGCGTGGCCCCGTCCATTGGGTGTAATTTTGCGAATTGTCAGGAAATTTGGTGTGGATTATATTATGATCAATAATAAATATTTCACTTTTCTAATTCTGATCAAATTCTTCTTAGGCGGTTACGCGGTTTAAAAATATCGATATTTTTCAAAAATGTAGTCTTAAAATGCACTTTAAGTCTAAATAATCAATGACCATGCATGAATCCCTGTTTGTGTACTTTTATAATAAATAAACAGTTTTTATGTCATTTGTCCAGTTTTTCACTGTTGTCGTTTAAAAAGTAAAAAGACTTGTGGTCCAGTCGGCAGAAATGAAAAATATCGATATTTGCTAAAAAGGATCAGCTAGGATTTCAATTTAAGCACTTTTGTGATGCATGATCAACCCAGAATACAATGACATATACACTTTTTATGCAACGTAAAGTCTAGCTTTAAGCATACCGTGATATGCTGAAGCTGAAACAATGCTTATGACAAATCTGTTGATAAACATTTTGCAATCATTATACCAAAGTCTGCTGATGAGGATTGGTGGTTGAATCCGAAACAGCTGTACATACTACCAGGGCATTATGAGAATATCATTCTGCTAAAAAAAACTTCTTTCAATAAATGGTCTTGAGCTTGAAATAAATTCTAAATCAATGTTCAATTTAACAGACCGAATAAAAACAAAAACTATATTTTGTTTAGATTAATGTTTTCTATATATTTTTAATTTTTTTTTAAAGTGCTCCATAAATGTTGCATTTTTCGATATATACATTGAGTTTTAACAAGTTTCAGGGCGAGATTAAGCAAATTTTATTAAATGCTCTTATAATATAAGATATTAGCTTATAATTACATCCAAAAGAAAAATCTTGCGGCTTTACTGCGTTTTATACCATCACCCTTAGGGTGATCATTTGATACCACCCAAAAGTATAACACATAGAAGGAGTCACTTTAGACCCTAGGTTTCTTTGAACGAAATTCTATTCATGACTTTTTAATATTAAGATAAAAAATATATTGATATCCTATGCAATGTTTGTCAATTTTACCATATTTTGAAAAAATGAGTTTACGTGTGAAAAATGAAGATATTCAAAGGAATTGCGGGCATTTATTCCGTAACGACTTTGTAGTTTTTTAGGGATAGTTATTTGCTTGGCTAATGCCTCCAATTAGAAGATCAAACTTTAAATGACGTAAACAATTAGTCAGACTATACACAGTTCTTCCACGCCATGGTGTATGCTTATATCTTAACAATCCCTGCGTACTGTGGATGGTGTTCTGTGTGTCACATTTCGGGAGGCTTGCCAAAATTTAAATTTCCTCAAAAACGGACTCAATACTCGTCGATGCGGCAGTCACATGTCATCCGCCGAACTCGACGGGATGGCATGTGCGTGCTCATGTGCGGAAATCTGTTATCGACATTGGGAATGCCAGCGCCAAAACGTTCGCTGCATATACAGTATTATCTCAAGAAAATAATTTGGAAACAGTATCAATCCTATTAATATTATAAATGTGAATGTCTGTCTCTTTGTTTGTTTGTTTGTTTGTTTGTATGTTTGTTGCTCAATCACGCCTTAACGGCTGAACCGATTTCAATGAAATTTGGAAGACAGTAAGTGTACTATATGGAAATTACTATAGGCTATATATTTTGTAATTTTTTACCCTATGGGCGGAGTGGGCGTGGCAAAACTTTTTTTTAGAGCTAGAGAGATAAAATTTGATACCCAGATAGTGCTCGACAACACGAATATGAATATGCAGACAAAATTTAAATTTTGGACCAAATGGGCGGAGTGGGCGTGGCAAAAAAATTTTTAGAGCTAGAGATATAAAATTTGATACCCAAATAGTACTCGACAACACAAATATGAATATGCTGACGAAATTGTTATTTTGGACCAGTTGGCGGAGTGGGCGTGGCAAAACTTTTTTTTAGAGCTAGATAGATACAATCTGATACCCTGATAGTGCTCGACAACACGTATTTGAATTTACTGACTAAATTTTAATTTTGGGCAAATGGGCGGAGTGGGCGTGGCAAAATTTTTTTTAAAGCTAGATATATAAAATTTGATACCCAGATAGTACTCAACAACGCGAATATGACGATTCAGACGAAATTTTATTTTCGAATCCGATGGGCATAGTGGGCGTGGCAAAACATATTTTTAGAACTAGAGAGATAAAATTTGATACACAGATAGTACTCGGTAACATGAACAGTGATGGTATATTTGACGATTTATCGTCATTTTTGACGATTTTTTGTCCAAAAAAACAGAAATGACGATTTGACGATTTTTACCCCTTAAATGACGATTTTTACAAATTACAACTTTCCTTTTATATACAAGTGAAAATTAGCTTAAAAAAAATTACCACAACATGAAATAGATGAAATTAAAATGAACTGCAATAATTTTTACATCGAACTTTGTGATCAACTTCTGAAACGATTTGAATTTAAAAATAAATTCAAATCATTAAACTTAATTAATCAGAATATATTAATAAATGGTCCAGAACAGTCTCTCTCTATTATAGTAAAAGAGTATCAACAGTTAGATTTAGTATCTCGGTTAGATTTTAGAAATATATTTAATAGTAACAACGAAGAGATGTTGAAATTTTGGAAAGGACTCTAAACTACTTATTCCAGTTTAAACAAAATTTATTAAAAAAATTATAATAATTTATTAATAATTTTTTAAGACTGAGCAAACTAGAAATGTTATAGTTTTCTAAAAGCACAATGTAAAACAAATTATATAACTTCTTATTTGATTATTGTTATGTTTTATTTTAATTTAATTTAATTAATTTATTTAATTTTATTTAGTTAATTTTATTTTAATTAATTTCGAATGTATTTTAAATAAAACGTTAAAAAAAGGAATTTTATTGTTTTTTTTTTGCATTAGTTTGTTACATACAGGATAAAATGAGTAAATTTTTGTGTAAAGATTTTTTGACGATTTTAAAATCAGGTTTTGACGATTTTGACGATTTCAAAACCAAAAATTGACGATTTTTGTCCAATTTTGTATACCATCACTGAACATGAATATGAATATCCAGACAGAATTTTAATTTTAGGTCAATAGGCGGAGGGGGTGTGGAAAACTGTATTTAAGCCCTAGAGAAATCAAATTTGGTACATAGATAGTACTCGGCTACACGAATATGAATATGCTGACGAAATTAAAATTTTGTATCAGTTGGCGGAGAGGGCGTGACCAAACGGTATTTTAGCCCCACAGAAATAAAATTCGGTATACAAATAGTACTCGACAATACGAATATGAATATACAGACGGAATTTAAATATTCGATCAGTGAGCGAGTGGGCGAAGGGGGCGTGGAAAAACAGTATGTTAGTCCTCGAGAGATAAAATTTAATACACAGATAGCATTCGACAACACGAATATAAATATGCAAACAAATTTTGAATTTTGGGTCAGTAGGAGGAGTGGACGTGGCAAAACTGCATTTAAGCCCTAGAGAGATAAAATTTAGCACCCAGATAGTACACTACAACTCGAATATGAATATGTAGACGATATTTTAATTTTCCATTATTAGGGGAATGGGGCGTGGCAATACTGTATTTAAGTCCTAGAGACATAAAATGAAATATACAGGTAGTATTCGATTACACGCATATAAATAAACAAACAAAATTAATATTTTGGATCGGTGGCCGGAGTGGGCGTGGAAAACTGTATTTTTTCCCTAGAGACACCTAGATAGTACACGACAACACGAATATGAATATGTAGATGGCATTTTGGACCAGTGGGCGGAGGGAGCGTGACAAAACTGTTTTAGCCCTAGAGCGATAATATTTGATATACAGATAATAAAAATTTATTTAGTGTACTAAAAGTACATTTATTGTACCAAAAAGTACAATTTAGTGTACCAAAAAGTGCTTTTATTGTACAAAAAAGTACAATTATTGTAAAAAAAAAATAAACATTTAAGGTATCAAAGAGTACTTTATTGGTACCAAAAAGTAGATTTTATTGTAATGAAAAATACTTTTATTGTGCACAAAAAGAACAATAATTTGTATCACAGAGTACCTTAACTGTACCAAAAAATACTTTAAATTTACTAACAATTACTATTATTGCACCAAAAAGTTTTTTAATTTTGTCAAAAATTATGTTTACTGTATCAAAAAGTACTTTTATTTCTGTCAAAAAATAGTGTTATTGAAGCAAAGAGCAAGAATTAAAGAATTGTGTCAGTAAATTTTATGGATTATTTACACTGCGTAAATTTATTTTGTCTAAAATTTTGGCAATAAGTCGTCAGAAAAAGTTTGTCGAAAAAATTTAAAGGGAAATGATGTCAGTACTATAAATGAGCCATGAATATAACATATACATGTTTTTAGGGCTATATAAGGTAATATTTGTATACAGATAGTAATTGGTGCTATAGATATGAATTTGCTGACGTATGTTTTAATATCGGTTAGGGGGACGTTGTTAGTTTGATCAGGTTAAGGAGTAACTTGGGATAACGAATAGTTTACAGAGCGTACAAGAGCCCTTTAAGTAGGCATGCCAAACATATTATAGGTATTCGACAATTAAGCAATAGCGAAGCATTGCCGGGTCCACTAGTTCATATCTATATATACAAAAATGGTGGCAAAAATGTATAGTAATTCATCAATTGAGAACGGTTGGACCGATTTTGCTGTAATTTTTTTTCAGTTGTTCGTAATTGCCTGTAGAAGGATTATGTAAAAGAAAATTTTGGGAAATTCCTCCGGAAAATTGCTAAAACCGAAAATTGCTTTTTTGTATGGAATTGTGTGTGCAATTCTAAAAATTTCAATACTATTTGTCGATGAATTTTGTCGTAATTGCCAAGAGGAGGTTTATGTAAAAGAAAATTTTGGGAAATTCCTCCGGAAAATTGCTAAAACCGAAAATTGCTTTTTTGTATGGAATTTTGTGTGCAATTGTTATGGAATTGTGCAATTGAATGGAAAAATAAAATTTTTTTTTGGAAAATTCGGTAAATTACGGAAAAATTCGAAAAATTTCAATACTATTTTTCGATGAAATTTTGCTTTTTGTCGTACGATTTGATAGTTTTGAACGATGTAACTTGCGAAAAATCTATATATATAAAAATTGTAAAATGGTAAAAATGTATAGTAATTCATCAATTGAGAACGGTTGGACCGATTTTGCTGAAATTTTTTTTCAGTTGTTCGTAATTGCCAGTAGAAGGTTTATGTAAAAGAAAATTTTAGGAAATTCCTCCGGAAAATTGCTAAAACCGAAAATTGCTTTTTTGTATGGAATGTTATGAATGGTTTTTCGAATGGAAAAATAAAAAAATTTTTTGGAAAATTCCGGAAAAATTTTAATACTATTTTTCGATGAAATTTTGCTTTTTGTCGTACGATTTGATAGTTTTGAACGATGTAACTTGCGAAAAATTTCGTAAAATTATTTCGAAACGACTTTTCGAATGGAAAAGTAGATAAATTGTCGGTGGAAAACTCGGAAAATTCCGGAAAAAAATGGAAATGGAATCGAATGGAAAAATATAAAATTTTAGTTGGAAAATTCCAAAAAAAAATTATTTTTTTATTCGAAAAAATTTTGCTCCTTATCGTATGTTTTGGTAATTTTGGGCGATGTAAATGTGAACAATTTCGAACAATTATGACTTTTCGAATGGAAAAATAGAAAAAACTGGAAAAATCGAAAAATTTGGATGCCTTCGACGAAATCTTCCATTGTATCGCTTGATTTAATAATTTCAGACGACGTAAAGGTGCAAAATTTGTCGTGCTGCTTGGAAAAATTAGGTTTATTGTGAAATCTATATGTATAAAAACGGTGTAAACAGTGTGTAGTAATTCATCAAGAGAGAACGGCTGGCCTGTTTTGCTCAATTTTTATTCAATTCTTCGTAATTGGTATGATAGTTTTATGCAAGATAATTTTGTGAAAATCCTTCGAAAAATTCGGGAAATTGAGAAAATCGAAAATTGGTTTTTTGTATGGAATTTTGTGTGCATTTGTTACGGAATGGCTTTTCGAATGGAAAAATAGAAAATTCTTAGGGAAAAACTTGGAAAATTCCGGAAAAGTTCAAAATTTTTTTTTGCAATTTTCGCATGATTTGATGATTTTGAGCGATGTCTAGGTGGAAAATTTCGGTTAAATGTGGGTTGGTAACGAGAAAAATAATATTTAAATAAAATATCCGTCGAACCCGATGGGATGTGCGGCAATCTGCTGTCGACATTGGGAATGCCAGCGTCAAATCGTTCGGTGCAAGATGCATTCGATCGCGAATTTTAACGGGAGCAAGACTATAATCTAGATGAGCTGGCCGGAAGAGTTCGAACAAATGTGCCGCTGTTAAATACCGAGTAAAATAACTTGTACGATTCACGATGAAACTGGAGGCATCTACTTTCTCGATGCTACGAGTGGGACAGCCAAAACATTTTTTGTTGATTCCGGCAACAATGTGGTCAAGATTTCAAATAACGTTAGCCGCTGCATCCTCTGGCATAGCTGCCACATTGTTGGAAGGCATTCAAACTGCAAAATCCGCTTTAAAACTTTCGATGAATATTATCACGGTTGGAAGCCAAAGTACACAATGACCAAGAATTTGGCAACGGCGAAGTAGATGCGGGAATGCCAAATCAACATTTCGGATGAATGCGCGATAACGACTAAACGAGCTTTGGAAGTAGTTGACCGAACGATAAAGGATTTACGAGGGGATTTAAAACGATTTGGTGGGGCTATGATTTTGCTCAAAATGTCTAATTCTGCTGATTTACTAAAACCATGCTTGAAAACGTTGTCAATGTCAAGAAGTTGTAATTGACCAAAAAATTAGGGGCTCATTCCAGAACCTCCCATCTTCTGCTGAATTCCCGAAACAACTGCTAGCGCTTGGCAATGGCCAAATTCGGGTTGATGTTTCGACTGAATTGATATCGTTCCCTGCAAATTTTTGCCAGTCCACTTCTCATGACATTGCACACAATTATAAAAATCTCGATTGGATTAATTTACGGGCAGTATGTTACTAACAGAAAAGACTAAAGACATCAATAGCTAGATTTCAAATTAGAAAGTTAAATCGCTTGAGAACTGCATTCGTACAAATCTGTTTACAGCGTGACCGTAGAGGATGAAGCGACCAACAATCCGACAGAATTTTCCACTCGCTTAATATGCCGCATAATTTACAGATAAAGGTGGGATCGATCATAATCATATTGCGGAATCTGAATCAGCCGAAATTGTGCAACGGTACGCGGTTCTCCGTCAAGAATCTGATAAAAAATGTGATTTCAGACGATCATAAATAACAAATTCAAAGAAGAGGAAGTCCTTATCTTCCGATCATCCATTCCAATTCCCCGACGACAATCAAGAAATCGCGAGGCCAATCGTTGAAAGTATGTGAGATAGTTAAGGCATAAAATTGGGGCGAGACGAAGTTCGCCGGGTCTGCTAGTTTATACTATAAAACATTAAATAGAAATAATGCCCTTGCTTATTTTAAGATCAGAATACATATTCCAAAATGAGTCGGATTTAAAATAAAGTGTGGGACCGACCGTGGCATTGTGGTTAGAACACGCGACTACCATGTGGGAGATCGCTGGTTCAAACCTGGCACCAGTCATGTTAAAAAAAAAATTGTTCTTTCATTGTCGGCTCCCCTCGAATGTTGTAGACAGCAACTTCGCAGTATAAGTGTCGAGTCAATCGGCGTGTCTAGTAAGAGCTTCTCAAACAGTGACGTTCGCATTCGTCGATAAACAAGTAGGTGCCGTTAGTTCTGAATCTAAAAATAGAAAGCGTGTTAATTCACAACAACGCGAGAAGCTATCCCATACCTCATACATGGGATGCAAAGGGAAATCAAGTTTTTATATCATCACCCTTAGGGATGAGGGTATATATCATTTGATACGAAAAAAAGGAGACGAGTTTGACCCCAAGTATGTTAAGACCAAATTCGTTTCAGGACTTTTTAAGACGATTGAGCTATGTCCGTCTGTCTGGCTGGATGGCTGGTCAGCAGGATAACTTGAGTAAACCTTAACGGATCAGTATGAAAATTTACCAGTATTAATTTTTTTCAAAACGAACTTATGGGATTGAAAATGGGCAGAATAGCCCCACCCCTTCTGGTACCTCCTATACAAAATTACCTATTTTAGGATAATTTATATTTCTTTCATAACTTCCCAACGGACGATCGTAGGATATTTAAATTTGGTCAGTTAATTTATCTTGCAAAAGTAGACAAACCCTAAGAAAACCGAAACCTTTGCCATACCCCTTCTGGTACCTCCCATACAAATGACCTAATTGACCCTAATAGTTTTACATACATATCTTTTTTGTAACTAAAGTGAATTCACTCAAATTTTGCATATGAAAACTGGACTTCACCCTCATAGTCCTACATACATATTTTTTTTTGTAAGTACAATTAATTCAGTCAAATTTGGCGTAACTTGTACAGTTATGAAAATTTGAATCAGGAATGAGTATGGATTATATCGGATCACCCCTTCTGGTACCTCCAATACAAAATTACCTATTTTTGAAAAATTAACATTTATCCCATAATTTCCAAACGGACACTTGGGGGTAATGAAAATTGGTCAATTAATTTATCATGTGATAGGAAGCGAAACCTTACAAAACAACTATTTAACGCACCCCTTCTGGTACCTCCCATACAAAATACCGAACATACCCCCATAGTTTTAAATACATATATTTTTGTAAGTACAGTGAATACAGTCGAATTTTGCGTAAGTTGTACAGTTATGATAATTTGAATCAGGAATGAATATGGATTATACCGGATCACCCTCTGGTACCTCCCATACAAAATGACCTTGTTTGGAAAATTAATATTTCTCCCATAATTTCTAAACCGGCACTTGGAGGATAATCAAATTTGGTAATTAATGATCTTGTATTAGGAATTAATATTGGGTGATGGTATTTATCAGTCAGTTTACCTGACTGAAATTTCTGTACTGGTTTTTAAGTTAAGTGGATCTAACAACAATAGTCGGTGAAGTAACGACATTACAATTGATTGTGGAGGATTGTATTCCATTGATTCAGGCAGCGGTTTTGATATCGTTGATTTTGACAAAAGTTCTTTGACAAAACATAATCGCATTGATCAGTCATTATACGGTATTGTGGCAACTCTTTGGATGGCGCAGAATAGCGCAATAAATTTGAAATTTCCTTTAAATTTGGTTTGTTTGAATCTTATAGGATGATACAGCTTATAGGATGATTCAACCGACGTTCTTGAGGTGTGGCCCACCCATTCCAGCCCATTAACAAAAATTCAATATCTGGCGTACTATTTCCACAAGTGATTTGGAAGTACTAGATCAATAGGCGTGGTCCCGTCCATTGGGTGTAATTTTGCGAATTGTCAGGAAATTTGGTGTGGATTATATTATGATCAATAATAAATATTTCACTTTTCTAATTCTGATCAAATTCTTCTTAGGCGGTTACGCGGTTTAAAATATCGATATTTTTCAAAAATGTAGTCTTAAAATGCACTTTAAGTCTAAATAATCAATGACCATGCATGAATCCATGTTTGTGTACTTTTATAATAAATAAACAGTTTTTATGTCATTTGTCCAGTTTTTCACTGTTGTCATTTAAAAAGTAAAAAGACTTGTGGTCCAGTCGGCAGAAATGAAAAATATCGATATTTGCTAAAAAGGATCAGCTAGGATTTCAATTTAAGCACTTTTGTGATGCATGATCAACCCAGAATACAATGACATATACACTTTTTATGCAACGTAAAGTCTAGCTTCAAGCATACCGTGATATGCTGAAGCTGAAACAATGCTTATGACAAATCTGTTGATAAACATTTTGCAATCATTATACCAAAGTCTGCTGATGAGGATTGGTGGTTGAATCCGAAACAGCTGTACAGACTACCAGGGCATTATGAGAATATCATTCTGCTAAAAAAAACTTCTTTCAATAAATGGTCTTGAGCTTGAAATAAATTCTAAATCAATGTTCAATTTAACAGACCGAATAAAAACAAAAACTATATTTTGTTTAGATTAATGTTTTCTATATATTTTTAATTTTTTTTTAAAGTGCTCCATAAATGTTGCATTTTTCGATATATACATTGAGTTTTAACAAGTTTCAGGGCGAGATTAAGCAAATTTTATTAAATGCTCTTATAATATAAGATATTAGCTTATAATTACATCCAAAAGAAAAATCTTGCGGCTTTACTGCGTTTTATACCATCACCCTTAGGGTGATCATTTGATACCACCCAAAAGTATAACACATAGAAGGAGTCACTTTAGACCCTAGGTTTCTTTGAACGAAATTCTATTCATGACTTTTTAATATTAAGATAAAAAATATATTGATATCCTATGCAATATTTGTCAATTTTACCATATTTTGAAAAAATTAGTTTACGTGTGAAAAATTAAGATATTCAAAGGAATTGCGGGCATTTATTCCGTAACGACATTGTAGTTTTTTAGGGAGAGTTATTTGCTTGGCTAATGCCTCCAATTAGAAGATCAAACTTTAAATGACGTAAACAATTAGTCAGACTATACACAGTTCATCCAAGCCAAGGTGTATGCTTATATTTTAACAATCCCTGCGTACTGTGGATGGTGTTATGTGTGTCACATTTCGGGAGGCTTGCCAAAATTTAAATTTCCTCAAAAACGGACTCAATACTCGTCGATGCGGCAGTCACATGTCATCCGCCGAACTCGACGGGATGGCATGTGCGTGCTCATGTGCGGCAATCTGTTATGCCAATCTGTTATGCCAGCGCCAAAACGTTCGATGCAAGATGCATTCGAACGCAAGTTTTAACGGGAGCAAGACTATAATCCAGATGAGCTGACCGGAAAAGTACAAGAACGTGTACGATTCACGATGAAACGGAAGGCATTTACTTTCTCGATGCTCCGGGTGGGACAGCCAAGACATTTTTTTGTTGATTCCGGCAACAATTCGGTCAAGATCTCAAATATCGTTAGCCGCTGCATCGTCTGGCATAGCTGCCACATTGTTGGAAGGCAGTCGAACTGTAAATTCCGCTTTAAAACTGTTGATGAATCTTCTCACGGTTGAAAAGCCAAAGTACACAATGATCAAGAACTTCGCAACAGCGAAGTAGATGCGGAAATGCCAAATAAAAATTTCGGGTGGATGCTCGATAACGAATAAACGAGCTTTGGAAGTAGTTGACCGAACGATAAAGGATTTACGAGGGAATTTAAAACGATTTTGTGGGGCTATGACTTTGCTCACAATGTCTAATGCTGCTGTTTTACTTAAACCATGCTTGAAATCGCCGCCACTGTCAAGAAGTTGTAATTGACCAAAAAATTAGGGGCTCATTCCAGAACCTCTTCTGCTGAATTCTCGAAACCACTGCTGGCGCTTGGCAATAGCCAAATTCGTGTTGACTTTTCGAGTGAATTGATATCGTTCCCTGCAAATTTTTGCGAGTTCACATTGTTGGAAAAACAACTCATGACATTGCAGAAAATTATAACAATTTCGATTGGATTAATGTATGTATGTTACTAGCAGCGAAGAATATAGATATCGATAGCTAGAATTTCAATTTAGAAAGTTAACTCGCTGGAGAACTGCATTTGTACAAATCTGTTTACAGCGTGACTGACGAGAATGAAGCGACCAACAATCCGACCGAATTTTTCAACTCGCTTAATTTGCCGCATAATTTACAGATAAAGGTGGGATCGATCATAATCATATTGCGGAATCTGAATCAACCGAAATTGTGCAACGGTACGCGGTTGTCTGTCACGAAACTGATAAACAATCTGATTTAATGTGCCGATCATCAAGAACAAATTCAAAGAAGAGGAAGTCCTTATCTTACGAATCAGATAATTCCAACTGATCATCCATTCCAATTCCCCGATGACAATCTATACATCGCAAGGTCAATCTTTGGGAGTATGTAGGATTAATCTCCAATTTCCCTGTTTTACGTGCGGTCAGCTGAACGTAACTTTTTCCCGTTTTGGTGAACCGCCTTCGTTGTTTGTGTTTGCGGCGCAACTAATCAAAAAACATTGTTTATCATACCACTCTCTACGGTTTATCTGAAGGTATTAAATTGGGGCGAGACGAAGTTCGCCGGGTTCGCTAGTTAAATATATGAAAAACTAGCTGACCGGGAAGACTTCGTCCTGCCTAAAGAAGTATTGACTGAAATTTAACTTTTTTTTGGTTGGAATAAATCTTCGGGTTGTGTTAGTTTCTTTTGATATTCGCATCGAAATTTAACAAATATTTTGAGGTGTATTAAAACATAATATAGTTATAATGACAGAAATTTATTGTAATGCTTTTGATAATTGAGTATGTATGGAAGAACCAAAGAAGTGTACATATTTTAATCAGTGGGTCATTCTAAACGTGAACATGCAACATAAATGGGTTCATTCGTAAATTTTGGATTTTTCAAATTTTAATAGACTGTCCCTCAGATTTATTGAATGTCATTGCAAATTTTAACCAAACTGATTTAAATCTAACGGCAAATCCGTGGGTATCATTGTTATACATAGTAGCAACACTTCGGTTCCCTTATATTTTCTGGGTAAATTAATTTAAGAAGGATAACTCAATCATGTATTGCTTCTTAAATCCTATAATACGCGATCAAGGGGTTTGAACGATTTTTTGTGTGTCATAGTACACTCATCCCTCATTATGATTTGACATGTTTGCAACATTTTTTAATTGATAACTCATGTGCGGTTCTCGGAAAATTTAAATTTTTTGCTCTATTCTGCAACATCCAAAATAGCTGCGCAATACAGGAGGATGCAATAGCCAACGCAATCAAACATTTTGCAAAATCAACAATATCAAAACCCATTGGTGCAATAAGGAAATAAAATCCTCCACACTCATTCGTAACTGCTAATATTACACTGTTGTATGACGTTCGTCGATCTAAATGTAATAGAATGCAGATTTGAGAAATGTTTAAATTCGTGATTATTCGATTTTTTCTGCCGTAGATCTCAGTTACATACACCACTGGTCTCAAAAAATTGCATACCAAATATCAAGACGAATGGTGCTGCAGTCCTTTAGCTATTGCTTTTGGGAAACAGAATTTGGCAGGTCTACCCCTTATGCTTGATCACGAGTATTGGTGTTTATTCCACATCCTATTTTAAATCCCCCCTTTTCCCTTAGAATACGTATATTAACCTTAATTGAATCCACAACAAATTCCATTACCATTCGCAAAATGACGTCCTACGGACGGAGTCACGCCTAATGGTCTAGGCCATCAGATATTGCACTTTTACAAATTAGGTCCTACGAGTAGGGCTATTCCTACTAATCTGGTACTTCAGATACCGCACTTTAACAAATTAGCTCATGAGGGCGGGATCACGCCTTATAATCTTATCCTGCCAGTTTTTGACCTGATAATATTGCATCCACACCTGATTTAAAGTCACTTATTTTAGTAGTACGCCAGATATTGCATTTTTGTTAATGGGGTGGAATGCATTGGCCTCACCTTAGAGACATCAGTTAAATGCTGTAGCATCCACAGAGTTTCAAACAAACTCAATTTAAATCTTATTTACATTCATAAATATACCATTTGTCTGTGTCATTTGAAAATTCAAATATTGACAAATTTAACATTGACATACTATTTAAATTTTCATAATTTAAAATTTTTGAACATTTTTTGTATGGGAAAATCGACTCAATAAATCGACCACATCATTCAAATGCAATGTTTAAGTAACCTATAACGATCCTCGAAAGATTGTCTTTCTATTGATGCCTGTTTGTTGCAAATCGGTTGGGTGGTTTTGAAGTCTATAGTTGACATACGTAGAAACAAATGTTCACTTTTATATATATAGATAGTATTTACGATATACAAAATTTAGTGTAAAAATTAATTTAAAATTAATTTCCATCTTTTATATTATTTTTTTATTATTCAGATAAAATTTACGATATTTTGTGTAAAAATTAATTAATTTCACACTTCTGTATTATTTTTATAAATATAAATAAATAAATAAATAATAAATAAATTCCGAGTACATTTACGATGGTATTTTAAATAATTGTGTTTATTTAATGCCATTCAATGATTATTTCTGCTATAATTAAAAGTTTTGAGAAATAGTAGTTTTTTAAATGCATTCTTTTAGTCCTCTAAAAGATATTCCTTTTATGCACTTACATATATAAGGCCTGTTTCCTTATAAAGCGTAACGCCTTCTTTAAGCGCATCTAGAAGAAGGTATTCCAATATACTTTTCTTGAGAAGGCATTATATATTGCATTTTTTGAGAATCTCAATTATAAGGCGTCCTACTTTCTGGCATACATAATGCCTTCTTCAGGAAGGCTTATTTTAGACCATCTTTTGGAACTTCTTCTAAAGGCCTTCTTATAGAAAGCATCCATAAGGCGTTATTATGGAAACCGGAGACGGAAGTCCTTCTTTTCCAATGTCAGAAAGGAAGAAAGAAGGTCAAGGAAGGCATACCGGATTCAAAAGAAGCCCTTCAAAGTCATGAAAGAAGGCCTTCCTTCTCATGATTTAAATAAATAAATAAATAAATAAATAAATAAATAAATAAATAAATAAATAAATAAATAAATAAATAAATAAATAAATAAATAAATAAATAAATAAATAAATAAATAAATAAATAAATAAATAAATAAATAAATAAATAAATAAATAAATAAATAAATAAATAAATAAATAAATAAATAAATAAATAAATAAATAAATAAATAAATAAATAAATAAATAAATAAATAAATAAATAAATAAATAAATAAATAAATAAATAAATAAATAAATAAATAAATAAATAAATAAATAAATAAATAAATAAATAAATAAATAAATAAATAAATAAATAAATAAATAAATAAATAAATAAATAAATAAATAAATAAATAAATAAATAAATAAATAAATAAATAAATAAATAAATAAATAAATAAATAAATAAATAAATAAATAAATAAATAAATAAATAAATAAATAAATAAATAAATAAATAAATAAATAAATAAATAAATAAATAAATAAATAAATAAATAAATAAATAAATAAATAAATAAATAAATAAATAAATAAATAAATAAATAAATAAATAAATAAATAAATAAATAAATAAATAAATAAATAAATAAATAAATAAATAAATAAATAAATAAATAAATAAATAAATAAATAAATAAATAAATAAATAAATAAATAAATAAATAAATAAATAAATAAATAAATAAATAAATAAATAAATAAATAAATAAATAAATAAATAAATAAATAAATAAATAAATAAATAAATAAATAAATAAATAAATAAATAAATAAATAAATAAATAAATAAATAAATAAATAAATAAATAAATAAATAAATAAATAAATAAATAAATAAATAAATAAATAAATAAATAAATAAATAAATAAATAAAAGTTAACATAACTCACTCTCCTTACCATAAAAAAATAGATTTGCAGCCCGACCACTGGGCTTGGAAATTGAAACACTTTAGGGTTGACGTTATAATTGAAACTTCGTTTATTCACTGCCAAACTAGAACTAACTTTACACATTCAACTTTCCTACCATAACACTTAAGCTAACCCTAACATTTATGCTGACGCTGCACACGCGCGTCCGTTTTAGCCACCATACGAATGTGGCCTGATCGACGCTATATCAAATTTCAGCATATTCGATATTTTTGGCTATCGTGGGATATTGCTGATTGGTCCGTTGCATTCTGCAATGTCAGCGATTAGGCTACCGTGGGATATTGCTGATTGATTCGCTACATTTAGCAGTGTTAGCGATTAGCACAGTGTTAACTCCTCCCCCTTCAAATATCCGCGTCCCGAGGATTACCAATGTAAAAGGTCGTCTTAGGGGCATCGAGTTCATTGGAATTTTGTAGTACTGGTAGGTTCAATTTCCTTGTCATCTTTTGCCATATGATGAGTAGGCTGCCAACTAACACTGCCATTATGAAGAAAATGCTTAATGTCGAAATCTGGAATTGGCCCCTAAGCACATTAAGGTATTGTATGTTCTTCAAGCTTAAGTCATGTACAAAGTCCAGGTTATATTTTGTATTTTGTGTAGATATGCTAGAGAGTGCTGGTGGTTGTGCTTGAACTGTAGGTATAGAGCGACTGGAGTAGGTTCGGTTGCCAAGTGTAATGGTTTCATTCTGCATCTGAATAACATACGTCCCATTCAGATATCGAGATGTATTGTTGAACTTCAGTTCACCTTCATAATTTGTGAGGTACAGTGTGTTCTCGTTGACAAGCTCGACAATTTCCCCCGAAACAACATTAATACTGCAATTTGCATGACCACCTTTTAGAAGTTTAGCCACACAGTCTTCCTCCGGGATTTTCTGTAGCATATCTTCCTTGCAAATCGTTGCGTTGCTGATTGTCATGCATTTGTCGGTCAATCCATATGTCTCTTCTTGGCTGATTAACATCCTCCGGTATGGTAGGTCGATTTGTCTGTTATGTCTTATCGTTGCTCTTGTAAGTAGCAAGTGATAGTTTTCCCTCTTCACCTTTGGCATAGAAAGGACGTATAAAAGTACCGTCCCATTTGTGTAGATTGAAGGGTTCCCGTGCTCGACGGCATCAATAGCATTCTGGTAGGGTAAGGTTTCTACTTCAGCGATGATACGATTTATCTCCCCTTCATCCAGCAGGTTGCTATTGACAATACGTGCCTTAGCCAATTGACAGCCTCGTACAATTTCTGCAACTTCTTCTTTAAGTATTAGAACTCTATTGAGGATTTCGACGTTGTGTTGTTCCATGATGCTCATTCTGGAGATGTTGTTCGCACGAAGAGCGATGTTCTGAAAACTTTCCTTTATTTGCCTTGTGATCGTGAAGATCCTTTCATTAATCTTGTATTGATGGTTATTGTTCTCGATAATGTCACCTTGACTCTGTAGAATAGCATCCCAATCTGCCGCATCAGGGGATCCAGCGATCCATTTCCATGCTGAGCCAATCCAATTTATGGACCTTCGTGATCGTCTTGATCGTAATTCGTCTATGCGGTGTGCCGTCTGGTCGAGGTGGAAATTGATAATGTCTCTTCCAGTTTCACTAGCAGAATTTTTACCAGCTTCGATTCGAAGATTGAGAAGAGCTCTGTCATAGCTAGACAGATCGATCAGATGAACCAGTTTAAAGTATCCGTTGATGATCCAGGCATTTCCCTCTTTGATAGTAATGATAGGAGAGTGGTAGTCAAAAATTCGTAGGGCGTGTGTTGCAGCAGATAAAAAAAATACAAATTGTAAAATTATAACATATAACCGAATTTTAAACATCTTTGAATTATTTGAAAGTAACTAACACGTAATTCTATACAATTTAAATAGAAAAAGAAATTTTAGATATTGAAAATTTTGAAACTTATTCTAAATGGTTATACAAAAAAAAATATAAAATATGTTATCTAAAACTACATATGGTAATAACTAATTTCTGAAAAATATTAAAAAAAAGAGATGGAAAAAACACAATTTTATTAATAAGGATATTGGTTGCATATCATTTAAGTTAGTAAAAGTTTAAGATTTTAATAAGGTGAAACAGAAATATTGAAATACTGTAAGCTTTAATTAGATTTTAAAGTTGGAGAAAGATTTTAAAGTTGGAGAAAATAAATGTTATAGATATGATAGTATAGTAGGAGTTAAGAAGGTGTGAGTCTTAGTTTCATATTAGAAATTGTAATTGTTATTCTTGTATTCTTGTTTTACTTTTATACATATTTTTTTTTTTTTTTTTTTTTTTTTTTTTTTTTTTTTTATTCGTTTTTGACATTTTTAATGTGGCGTTTATGAATTTTCCGGCCACTTTCAGTGGATACCGTGACTCTGTTATCCTTCCGGACAACTTCTTTTTTAAATAATGCTCTGTGCTTGCCCTTTATGTTCTTGATAGCCACGTGTATGATTTCTCCCTTTTTGAATTTTCTAGGTTTAGTTCTCTTAGTATTTCTTCTTGTAACGTATGTTTTCATATTTCGTTTAATTATTCCCCTTAAATCCTTATTAATTTTACCCCTTATATCCACCAGATTTTGGTAATTAATCCTTTCACATCGGTTAAAGAAGATATCACTCGGTTTCTTTTTCGTAACCGAGTGAATTGTATTATTATATCTGTCGACAGCGATACTTATCAGATCCTTTACCCTTAGTTCGGGGTATTCCCTACCTAAGCATCTATAAATTTCAATTATAGTTGAGTGGACCCTTTCCACTTGGCCGTTCACCTCGCTACGCTGGGATGGTGTCAGATACAAACGTATACCAAGGGATTTAATCATGTTCACAATAATGGGACTAATAAAGCTCCTTTCATTGTCCGAGACCAGAACCTGAGGAACTGTAAAATAGTGGAGAATTTTAACCAATTTGTCCCTTATACCGAGTACCCCTCTATCTTTTATATGAAAAAGTTTCGTGAATTTTGAAAATTTATCAATTACACTAATAAATTTTTCGTCCTGTATGTGCATAATATCCATGTGTAGAATTTCGCAAGGGTATCTTGGAACGGGTGTTAATTGAATTTCAGGATGTATTGGATGCCTGTCATATTTATTGGCAAGACATACTTCACAAAGTTTCACATATTCTCGTATCAAACTGGACATTCTAGGAAAGTAGAATTTCTCCAAAATCTGATTCTTATTTTCATTTGCATTCCTGTGAGCGCGTTTATGTTCCCTTTCTATAATGTACAATACCCTATCAGCGTTTGCAACATCCTCAACAACCCGTTGAGTTATCCTTATTTTATAATTATAAAAATGTTCTAGATATACCTCCTGGAGTAATGCAATATATCTTTCAGGAATTTTAATACCATTTATGACATTAGGGTTCAATTTGGTCCTGAGTATTGAAGCTAGATTTTCCTTACTAAAATTTTTTAGAACAATGTACCACCGTGAGTAGCCTGGATGTGGAGTTTCGTGAATATCTGCGCCTCCTTTATCAGCAAAAATTAATTGATTTCGGAAAACATTTAATGGAAATTCAACATGACATATTAAATCTGAAGCATCTTGTTCCGCGCTATGCACGGTTCCCGAACAGGAGTCACTGTCCACATCCGGCAATGCATGTCCAGTCTCACTTGCAGTGACAGTGCTGGAGTCACATCCTTCGCTCGCTGTGATTGTACTACAATCCCCGTTTTCGCTGGCTGTTTGCGTGGAGGAATCATCAGGAATCCGAGTATTGCGACTAGTAGTTAAATGGTTGACGTTGGTTTTCAGTCTAGAGAGAGCATCAGCCACGATATTTGATTTTCCTGGTTTGTAAATCAATTCGTAGTTATATTCTTCGATCCGAGCTTTCCACCGTTTTAATTTTGCGTTATAATTTCTATTACTCAACGCGAAGGTTAGAGGCTGATGGTCAGTAAAAATTTTTATCTTCTTTGCTCCATAGAGATATCCCCTAAGGTTGTCCAAGGCCCATACAATGGCCAACATTTCCTTTTCATTCGTTGCGTAATTCTCTTCAGTCCTACTCAAAGATCTGGAAATAAATGATATTGGTCTTTCATTTGCAGATTCTCCTTGAGAAAGGACTGCACCTATTGCATAATCCGATGCATCAGTTGTAAGAATAAATGGTTTTTCGAAATCCGGGAATGCTAAAACTTCTGATGATGTCAGAAGTTCTTTTAGATTTTTGAACGCTTGGAGAGCTGCCTCATTCAGTTTAATTGGAACTTTCCTTGATTGATTTGCTTTAACACGAGACAAGTCGCCTCTTGTCAAATTTGTCAATTCTTTAGCGACTTTTGCGTAATCTCTTATAAATTTTCTATAATACGATGTAAGGCCCAAGAAGCTTTTCAATTCCTTTAAATTTTGCGGAGGCGTAAGGTTTTCAATAGCCTCAACTTTTTTGGGGTTTGGCAAAATTCCATCTTTAGTAACAATGTAACCCAGGAAATCTACACTTGTTCTTAGGAATTGGGTCTTTTCCAAATTAACACGCAGGCCTGACTCTCTAAGTCTGAGAAATATTGTTTCCATATCCTTTATATGGCTTTCCATATCTTTACTGAAGATGATAACATCGTCAATATAGACATAGCAAATCTTACCGATGAACTCCTTAAGCACATCGTCCATCATTCTTTGAAAGATGGCAGGAGCATTTCTTAAGCCAAATGGAAGTCTTAAGAATTCATATTTGCCATTCATAGTAGAAAATGCTGTTTTTTGAATATCCGATTCTTTCATTAATATCTGGTGAAAACCCGATGTCAAGTCTATTGTCGTAAAACAACTTGCATTTCCCAGACTTGCAAGCGTGCTGTTTATATCCGGTATTGGGTAAGCGTCTCCAACCGTTACAGCGTTTAATCGCTTGAAATCTATTACCATCCTATATTGTTTTTCACCATTTGGCTTGGGTTTCTTGGGAACGACCCAGATTGGTGAATTATATGGGCTCTTTGACGGACGAATGACTCCTTCAGCCAAAAGTTCCTGTACTTGCCTGTCCACTTCATCCCGCATAGATGAGGGATATGGATAACTTTTCGTGTAAATGGGTTCATCGGTGGTCGTCCTGATTTCCGCTCGAATTGAAGTTTTTACCTCATGAGAGGAATAAATAGGACCAAAGATTTCTGCATATTCATTAATTAGACCATTAAGTTTGTTTCGAATATTTATGGGAATTTCATTTGGAATATCTGCCAAATGATTAACTTCATATGACACTCTATTTTTAAGAGGAACTCTCGTATTCGGTTCCATAATAAGAACATTGTTCGCTCTGTCTATCACTGCCTTTACACTTTTAAGCGTATCGTCGCCTATTATGCCGTGAAAGCTATTTAGTCCGGGAAGGACGAAAAAAGTTACGTCTAAATCATTACCGATACTTTTAAAGAATTTTCCACACACTTTCTCTTTTATAATTATGTTGCCCGCAGCCGAATTCACAGTAAAAGGATTTAAAACTGGGATAACTCTTTTCGCTAGGGATGGTGCAATAAAGTTCTTGTTTGCTCCAGTGTCCACGAGGAACTGTAGCTCCTCACCATCCTTAGTCCTGTACCCTATATATGGTACGCTGGAAGGGAGGCTTCTTCCATAAAATTTTCCGCCTTAGAATTATCAATCAAGTGTTCATCCTGTGACTCCTCATCATGATGTTGAGTGTCATCTTGTTGACATATGGGATAATCCCTTTCATGTTGGAATTCTCCGTCCTCTCCATGCGCTCCATTTATATTGAACATCCTTTGTTGTTTCATCGGATAGTTATCGGACATTTTTTCTCTTTTCATTGGATAGTTTGTAGACGGTCGATTCATATAATTCACATTACGTGATTGAGTTGATCCGTCTACTTCCATTTTTACTGCAGGTTTTGGGGCATACGGCCTTGGTGGAGCGTTATTATAGTATGTTTGTCTAGGTGGGTATCTGTCGTTTCCAAATCTGTTCACTTTTCTATGTGGTAACGGGGGTTGGTATTCTCTCTGAGGCCGCGTCATGTTATTTATGGGTACAGCAATCGAATTATTACTATTGTTATGTAACGTACTGCTTCGGAAACTCAGATTCTGAATCTCGAGGCAGGATGAATACGCTTCAGGGAGAGTCCTAGGTTTTTGAATAACTAGCATTTTCGACAAATCCCCATTTAATCCTCTAATAAAAACGTCTAAGGCCCTGTTTCTATAAGTGTCGGTCAGAGCTGCGACTGTTTCCTCCGAGTATGTCTCTGAACGAATTTTGTTTATTATAAGAGAAAATTGATGATTTACCGCTGCGTAAAATTCATCTAATTTTAAACTCTTCTGGGACAGTTGGTTCATTTGATGTTCCAGCGTCCGGATATCGCGTTTGTCTGCATAGTGCAGTGACAAAATCTTTTTTATTGAACTCCAATCGCTACCAAACACATTATACGAAACAAGCGCAGAATCCGCGTTTCCTCTAACTTTTTGGCGAATGTGTTGGAGTATTGCCCGATAAATGGGCTTGTCGCGGACTATGTCAAAATCCCCTAGAATTGTTTCGACGCTATGCACCCACGAAATATACTGCACTGGATTGCCGTCGAAAGGTTGAAGCTCCTTTACACAATCCGGAAGCCTAGAAATGTCCTTTAATTCAGCTTCCGTTCGCGGAGCACACAATGGTCCAGGCTCACTCTCAGGCGCGTCTGGACTTGTTACCGAATTTGAGCCATCCTTTTCCAGGACAGCCAACCTTTTGTCCAGGGCCTTTATTTGCCCATGAAGGGCATTTACGGAGCCCGTTAACTCTGTTAAGACTCTTTCTAAATTTTCCATTCCCTTATGAATTTTAAGACTACGCTCAAGAATAAAATATTGGTACGCTTACCTTAGGGGGTCACACAGTGGCTATCAAGTTCACACCTTTACCTTGTTGTATGGGCTTCAAAACGAAATTTTTATTTCGTTTCACTTTTCTTTCTTATTTTATATTTTTTTTATTGGGTATATTCCCATGCAAATTCAATATATATTCAATTTCTCATATATTCATATATAATTTTTTCTTATATTTTTCCAAAAATATTTTTTCGCTTTTCCCCTTCTGGGTTTATTTAATTTCAAGGATATTTTCCAACATATATTTTTCTTGTTTGGATTAATTTTTCATATTCAATTTCTCATATATTGGTATATAATTTTTTATTATTTTTTCAAAAATATTTTTTTGCTTTTCCCTTTCTGGGTTTTTTTAATTTCAAGGATATTTTCCAACATATATTTTTCTTGTTTGAATTAATTCAATTTTATAATTTTTTATTATTTTTTAAAAATATTTTTTTGCTTTTCCCTTTCTGGGTTTATTTAATTTCAAGGATTTTTTCCAACATATAATTATTCTTATTTAATTTCCCTCTCTTTGGGTATTTTATTCACAGTAAATATATATTTTTTTTTTCCAATTTTTTTTGTTATATTCTTCTTTTTTTCATATAATTTATTCTCTTTTTTCGTTATTTCTTTCTACAAGTATTTTATTCTCGCATGTACTCAAATAAATTGTTACACATATTTTCTTCACTTTAAATTGTCGTTTATAATTTCCACTTTCAGGGACTCGATGTCAGTATTCAGTTTTGATTTTTTGTAACAATTGGCAGAAATTTCCTTTTCTTTCCACTTCGTAGTTTATTGCGTTTTCGACTTTAATCCTGGACTTCACTTTAAACAATGTCCTTTTCTTTTATAATCTGTGGGCAGGAGAGTGATTCAGGGTTGTCATATCTGTTCATGACTGAGGAACTTCTTTCCCCTTTACCGTTTGAAGGAAGGATCGTGTGCTCCTTTTTAACCTTTTTAGGGGTCTACTAAGGCACGACTTGCTTCACGAATTTTAGGTACTATGGTGGTGCTCACTGCGTACTATGGTTTCGCGACAGTGATTTGTGGCACCAAGTGCTCTTAACCACCAAGTATCCTAAAATTTCAAACGGTCCCTGCTCGGGCGCCAGTTAACATAACTCACTCTCCTTACCATAAAAAAATAGATTTGCAGCCCGACCACTGGGCTTGGAAATTGAAACACTTTAGGGTTGACGTTATAATTGAAACTTCGTTTATTCACTGCCAAACTAGAACTAACTTTACACATTCAACTTTCCTACCATAACACTTAAGCTAACCCTAACATTTATGCTGACGCTGCACACGCGCGTCCGTTTTAGCCACCATACGAATGTGGCCTGATCGACGCTATATCAAATTTCAGCATATTCGATATTTTTGGCTATCGTGGGATATTGCTGATTGGTCCGTTGCATTCTGCAATGTCAGCGATTAGGCTACCGTGGGATATTGCTGATTGATTCGCTACATTTAGCAGTGTTAGCGATTAGCACAGTGTCAGTGTTAGCGATTAGCACAGTGTTAACTTATATGTAGTTGTTGTTGTTGTTGTTATTTTTACTGTTTATTAGTTGTGATTTATGTGACTACATGATGAGGAAATATTTGCTAATGTAGCTATCTATGACATTTGAAATTTACTTTTCAAATGTAACGTAGTTTACTCACACATACACACACATACACACACACACAGATAGTCATATGAGTGCAAAAGTTATGCTTGTTTATATATAGCGGTAAGCAAATACGTACAAGTGTGTGGTCACACACATAGCTATAGCTTTGTGAGCAAAAATACTGGTTGGTAAGAGATAGGGCAGGGTAGGGAAAGGAGAAGAAACCAACAGATAAGTAAGGTAAAATTATTGTAATACTAAATTGCTTTATATCTGCAATTCATATGTGTGAGTTTTAGATGTTAGAAAGGAACAAATGCCGGTCGCTAACGTGACACTTCACAAGGGGTATTATATAGGTAAGATATAAAATCTCCAAGGAGACTTGTAAGGATTCCTTACTAAATAGTTAAAAACTGAGACCTAATGACTGGAACCTATGTTATGAGTAAGACTTAATTGTCCTCCATTGATAGCAATACGCCTGGAAAATCAATCAAAGTTTGACACTCAGTTGTACTGCAATATTTGTATTTTCTATAAGTATATTTAAGTTATACATATAATAATTAACAATAGTTAATATTACAAACCTTTTTTACAAATATTATTATCTATCTTCCACTTGTACGTATGAATATTATAAATTGAATGCCTATGTGCCACATACCTACACGTATGAGTAATATTATTTGTTAAACGCAGTTATATTAATATTACTCATACGCTATAATACCACCTATAAAATCGATCAATATTTCATGCAAATTTTCCCTCAACACAAACACATCAATTTAAGTCATAATTCTCACCTAATTTTACTTTCATTTCTTAAAGTCCTTAAAAATTCTTACGTATGAAATTCCTTTTTATTCTTTAATAAATCAATCGAAGTTTAAAATTTTCTATTTCATTTAAAATTCATTTACTGTTCAATGAACCGTAGACTGGCCATTATCACAATTCATCAAATTCCCTTGCCAAAGAGTTACAGTTAATCCTATTGGCATTTCATTGCATTTCTAGGAAACTATGTCATTACTTTCATTTAGTAGAGATTATCTTTTTAGGTGATTTTTAACAAATTTCCCATTGTCAGTTTAACTATTTCATTTCACAGTTATTATTATTATTATTATTTTAATTCAAAATCTCGATAGCAGTTAAATGATGATACCTAGAGAGTGGCATGGACAGCCTTGTGAAATTGATAAACATTTTCTGTTGCTTTACTTTTTATCGTGATAAAAGTAATGTCAGCATTTGCCTAGGATTGAAAAGACAGTGGGGACCAAGCTAAGGACCGCTTTGTTAAGGGTAAGAAGTCTGCACTTTTTCTATAGAAAAGTTGAACAATTGCCTGCACTTTTCCTGTAGAAAAGTTGAAAACAATTGTCTGCAATTTCGTAATTTTGTAATTTTGTAATTTTGTATTTTTTTTAAAAATTAAATATTAAAAATCAAAAATTAAAAATTAAAAATTAAAAATTAAAAATTAAAAATTAAAAATTAAAAATTAAAAATTAAAAATTAAAAATTAAAAATTAAAAATTAAAAATTAAAAATTAAAAATTAAAAATTAAAAATTAAAAATTAAAAATTAAAAATTAAAAATTAAAAATTAAAAATTAAAAATTAAAAATTAAAAATTAAAAATTAAAAATTAAAAATTAAAAATTAAAAATTAAAAATTAAAAATTAAAAATTAAAAATTAAAAATTAAAAATTAAAAATTAAAAATTAAAAATTAAAAATTAAAAATTAAAAATTAAATAAAAAAAATATAAAAAAATCTAAGACACGTTTAACTCCAACTTTTCTCTTAAAGACAATGCTTTATTTTTTATAAGAAAAAGTAAGATATAATTTATAAATAAAATTAAAATTATAAAATAAACTATTTCTTACTTTTGCAAAAGAAAAATTTCCCACATTTCTAATTTTTAAATTATAATTTTGAAATTGTTCTCCTCTGGTATCTATTTATTATTTATTCTATTGCTTTACTGCATCTTTGCCCATCTCGTTCGGAGTTCTGCTTAATTTAAAGCAATTCCATTCAATTTCATTACACTAAACTAGATAATTTATAAGCATTAACAATATGAAAATAAGCAAACAATATAACGACAGATAAAAGCAAGACAGCAAATAACAAAAATTCCGAATCCTTTGTCTTATATTCCCTTTATGATATTTTGCTGCTGTGCAACCTGATTCTCACTGTAGAAATCCTTTTGCGGTACAAACACAAAAAAAAGAACAGACAACAAATGCATAGTAAATATTTGTCTTTTGTTTGCTGAAACGATATGCAGGTAAATTTTGCTGGCATATCTGCCATATAATTTTTTACATCTTCTCGCTCTCGCCCTCTTTCAAACTGATTTCAATAAACGCCAACAAATGTAAGTATTGTTGAATACTTAAGCAGAGGACGAAGGATTGCTAGCAAAAGACTATGACTGCTGAGAGCTCAGCAACAAAAGGTGTCAGAAAATTGTGGCATTTAGCAAAAGATAAGGAAATCCGATTTATTAAAAAAGTTTTAATATTCTTGTTCTCTGTTCTCTCGTGTTGGGTAACTAAAAAAGAGGTATTTTCATAATAAAAATAATAGGTGATAATATAGTTTTGTGATGGAAAAAGCTGACAGCTGGCTAGTAGGTATAGGGTTTAAATCAGTTGATTACCAGAGAGCATATTGTAGATAGAATGTAATTGGAATAGTTTAATTAAATGTCGGAAAGTGACAAATGTGTTGAAGGTATGTTAATGCAGTTTAGTAGGAGGGGAATAAGATATGAAAATAATTTCAGGGTTTAAAAGGGTGTAAGGCAGTTGTTCATATAGAAATTAGCAATTTGATGCATTTTTTGTTTGTTTGTATTTTCTTTATAATAGAACGTATGAGTAATGTAAATACCAAATTCTCATCACTCATACGTTAAAATTCCGTTCATCACTTAAATTCCAAATTCACATCACTCATACGTTCTATCCTCACAAGTGCGTATAAGTGTTACAAATACTAATTATTATTATTAGTACTGTTGTTTCATTATCTTAAATAAAATTATACATGAATTATTTTCACTGGAATATTGTTATCCCTAACATGTTTTCTTGTTTATTTTTAGCCCTATCCTGTATTACCCGATAAGGTACGTATACGTCATATTATTAATCTCATTCTCAAATGAACTTTTTACAACTTTCAAAATTACACTCGACCACAAATCGCTACACATCTGCCGTAAAACATTAATTTGACCCCAAAAACTAATCTTTACCCACTTCTTACATTTTAATGGATTTCCCACATCCTTCTCTGCCAGCCGATAATATGTTTGCATGTGGTCTAGTGCCCAAAATGCAAAACTACATTCCAACATTATATTAATCCCTAAGGCTTTCAATCCTATTACAATACTAGCCTACAACTGCTTGATTATATGCTTCTTCAAGTGTCAGTCGAAGAAAAGAAACTAATCAAAATATTTTTCATTGCATGTCCTTAAGAGAACATAAACATATCATCATAAATAATGGCTGTGGCAAATAGTAAACAGCAAACGAGCTAACGAAATAAACTCATTTGTCGTTGGAAACTCTAGCTAAGACTGCTAAGAACTAAACCATAACAAAACCACAAAGATTAACAATGCGTGTGGAAAAAGGTTTCCATATCCTGTTCGTCGCTAGCATTTATGACTCATACAAAATGAACTTGCATATTATCAAAAACTATATATGAGGGAATCGTCGTGCAAGAAAAATGATATAATTTTTCTGCAAAGTGTCAATGGGGGAATTTATTTGCACATGAATCGTCGTAACCTTCCATGAAATTGTGGTCATTCGGCCACAACAGATAACTAACATACAGTCAAACAAATAAAAATGACTATGCGAAATAGTTGCAGAGTGGCAGTGACGACGTATAGTGGGGAGTGGGCCGAGATAATGGACCTCGCTGTATTGGTATGAGAAGAGACCAACTTTATGGTTATCAACACAATAACTTGTATACCATACACACACACACACACACACACTGTATAATGGACAGTGATGTTCGAGGATAATATGAGAAATTGTAACACGCACCAACAATAGAATGTATGAGAAACAGCAAACTCATTCTTCCTGCCGCTCATACGCTTTTGTATACTAATACACTTACCCACTTGCGCTACATATAGGACATTTGAGATTTCATAAAACATTTGTTGTGAAAGCTACCAACTGTAAGAAAAAGAATTTGTGTCCGCACACACAAAACCGCCTGGCACTTCAGGACATGACTGTGGCAGATAATCAACAATAACAGCATCATGTTCACACATGTAACCACCAGCTACAATTGTCCATTGTCCTTTTTTTGTTGCGTTACCAAATGGAAATGTACGGTCAACACGAACAACAACAACAGCGGCAGCAGCACCATGAAAAAAAACCATGGGATAACACAAAGCAACAAACTATATCCCGCAATGCAATTCACCATTTCCACTTACCACTCGAGGCACATACCACTATGAATTCATACAGAATCGTGGGATATGAGCAATAAGTACATCAGAATAAACGAGCGAATGAGATGGGGAATCATAAAATTAGATTAGAGACCATTGACTTAAGTACATCACTGTGTAGCTGCAAGTTAATAGAGTAAAGCTTTTTAACATTTATTTGATTAAGTGTTGATACGACTCTGAGTGTGTGTGTGTGTGTGTGGAAGTAGGGAAACACAAAAAGTGTTTCCTTACATTAAGAGATTTGCAGAGGGTTTAAAAAGATGGTGGAATGAAAGGGAGGATTTAATTAAAAATAATGGCATAACATATGTTGTGCTTTAAAGTCGAGTAGATAACAAAATCTTTGTTAAATTAGTTACAAAGATTATGTATTATAAAGGGAGTGCTATTGTGAGGACGTATGAGTAATATTATTTGTAGTAACATATGGTAAAATGTTGAGTTAATGAAGGCGTATGATTAACGCTGATTCCAATAGATGTGAAATTTTGGTTTTACTTAACAGCTATGGCTCACAGTGTTAGCATGAAATTCATAATGGCATTATTATTTAGGACGAGAAAAGATTAATAACAAAAATTTTTTATCGTATGATTATGATTTTTACAAAAAGTATTATATTAGGAGCTTAAGTCTTAACTAATGCTCAATATTCGGTTTTATTAATAATGACCGACCGTGGCATAGTGGTAAGAACACGCGACTACTATGCGGGAGATCCCGGGTTCGATTCCTGCCTCCAGTCATCTAAATTTGTCTTTCATTGCCGGCCCCCTCGATATCTAACAGTGACGTTGGCCTTCGTCGATAAACAAGTAGGTGCCGTTTGTTGTGAATCTTAAACAGAAAGCGTGTTAATTCACAACAACGCGTGAAGCTATCCTATACCTCATTCATGGGGTGTAAATGAAAATTTTTTTTTTTATTAATAATTTTAACTTCAGTGTGATGGTGTGTGTGATAGAAATCCACTTCGAAAGAATATAATGGTCATTTAAATCAAATTTAAGTCCCTAATCTCTAAAGGATCTACGATTTCATAGATTTAAAATTAATATTAATCATACGTCAGTAATGGATAGTTGGTATATATAAATAAATTGTAAATAAATATTAATCATACGCTAGAAAAGCATTATGGAAAATATAATGTGGGATTTACAGTATAAAATAAATCAGAGTCTTCCGAATATTCGATTGATATTCATAGGCGAGATAGAACAACAAGCAAAAAACAACTGATTAGCTTTGCAACTTTGATAGAGTTCATTCCTTAAGACGTATTAAAAACCATTCCTTGTAGATATTCTTACCCATAGACGCTTAGCCTAAGGGACTCTGATCAGGTATCTTCAATATACTGACACAAATAAGCAGATATGCTTTCTCGGAGATGCCTGAGGTCTGTAATCAAATATGCTAACAGTAGACTCTTGTTAACCATACGTAGATCCGTAATTATCCTTACTGGCAGACCCTCCGCTATAAAAGTTGGACTTTGATTTGACAGTCATACAGTAGAAGAGGTCCTTATTAGAAGACGCCCAGCATGAGGAAAACTGATTAGGTATTTTAACAGTGAAATCTTGTTATCGCCGTAAATATCTTCTCCGCTTTTAAATATCCATTCCCAGTAGATATTTTTACCCGGAGACGCTTAGCCTAAAGGACTCTCATCAGGTGTCTTCGTTATCCTAGCATAGACCAGGACATATCCTTGATCGAAGATGCATGAGGTCTCTGATCAGGTATCCTTACAGTAGCCTCTTGTTATACACATATACGTATCTTTATCCTCACTAAGAGACCCTCCGCTGTGGCAGTTGGACTTTGATTTGACATTCATACAATAGAAGTGATCCTTATTGGAAGACGCCCAGCCTGAGGAAAACTGATTAGGTATTCTGATAGTTGACCAGTGTTATCTTTACGTAGACCCCCAGATATCCTCACTGAGAGAACCTCCGCTGTGGCTGATAGACTATAATTATGTATTCTTACACTAGAAGTTGTCCTTATGGGAAGACGCCTAGCCTGAAGGACACAGATTTTTATCGTGACAGTAGAACCTTCTTGGTCTTGCGTAAACCCGTATATATGCCTAATGGGAGACGTCCAGCCAGATGGAATTAGATTAGTTATCCTTACAGAATACTCTTGCAGTCCTTGCAGAGGCCTGTAGATATCCTTAATGAAAGACGTCCAGCCATAGGCACATTGAACAGGTATCCTGATAATATATCCTAGTTATCCTAGCCTATACCTGTAGACATCCTTAATAGGCGACGTCCAGCGCATAGATATCCTTAATGGAGATGCTCAGCTTAAGGGACACCTATTAAGTACTCTCACAGTAGATACTTGTATTCCTTTATTAATCAAGCGTCAGAAAGTATAGCGTAATGTCGGATCTGCAGTATAAACTTAGTGGTATCCAAACATGGAACCAAAGATATCCCTGCTGTGGCAGATGGATTTTGATAAGGTATTTTAAAGCTAGAAGTAGTCCTTATTGGAAGACGCCTAGCCTGAAGGACATTGATTTTTCCACGTAGACCCTTCATATTCTTGCGTAGACCCGTATATATGCCTAATGGGAGACGTCCAGGCAGATGGATTAGGTATCCTTACTGTATACCCTTGTAGTCTTTGTAGAGGCCTATAGATATCCTTAATGAAAGACGTCCAGCCATAGTCACACTGATTCGATATCCTGATAGTATACCTTAGTTATCCTTGCCTAGACCTGTAGCCATTCTTAATAGGTGACGTTCAGCGTGATCTATAGATATCCTTAATGGGTGATGATTCTTGATATCCTTGTATTTTAATATTAATCAAGCGTCAGAAAAGTATAGCGTAATGTGAGATCTGCAGTATAAACTTAGTCAAAGTCCTCCAAATGTTCAATATGATATTATATAGTGAAATCCAACAACAACAAATTAATTGCCTTTGCATCTTATGAATAACATACGTTAGAGTTCATACCTTTAGACGTTTAAATATGCATTCATAGTAGTTATTCTCATCCGGATACGCTCTGCTTATCTACTCTGAATAGGTAGCTTTACATTGTAACACTGTCATGCCTGGTAGATCAGTGTGTATTATGACTGCCTGCCTAAAGAACTCTGTTTTGGTATCCTTACAGTAGTTCCTCTTCAATCCTTCGTTGATATATAGTGGTCATTATTGGGAGACGCACTGCCTCAGGAACTCTGTTCAGTTATCCTTACACAAGAGTCTGGTCATACTTGCGTGGAGCTGTACATATACTTCCTATAAAACGCTAAGCCTAAGGAACAGTAGAGCCTTGTTATACTTGCGTACCTTACTTAATAGAAGACGCCAAGCCTGATGGACATTGGCGCCCAGACTGAGAGACCCCCTGTTTAGATACCCTGTCAGTAGAGATTTGTTATCCTTGCGTATTCCTGTTGTTATACTTAATGAAAGACGACCAGCTGAAAGAACACTGATGAAATATCCTGACAGAAGACCCTTAAGTATATCTGTAGATGAAAGTAGTTCAGTAAGAGGGACACTGATTAGGTAACCTGATTTGTAAACCTTGCGCAGACCTGTTGATATCCTTATTTGGTGAAGCCAAGCCTGAGGAATACCGATAAGTTATCCTGGCTGATTAGATATCCTGAGAGGTATTGATTAGGTATGCTCTGCAGTATTCGTTATGTTTAATAGAAGACTCCCAGCTTGAGGGACACTGATAAGGTAACCTGACAGTATACACTTATGAACATTGTGTAGTCCTGTAGATATCCTTACTCAGAGATGCCCAGTCTGATGGACTAAATCTATCAGTATCCTGGATGACAGATTTATTTATCCCTAATGGACGACGCCTAGCGTAAGGAATACAGAATAATAAGAAACCTGACAGAAAACCCTTGTTATTATTACATAGATCCGAAGATATATTTTATGAGAGACTCCCACTCTAATTGACTTTGGTAAGGTATTCTTACAGTATACCCTTGTTATCCTTGCGTAGACCTGAAGATATTAACGGGAGAGGGACACTGTTAATCTATCCTGACAGTAGACACCTGTTATCGTTGCGTACACTAGTAGTGGTCTTGATTGGAGAGGCCCATACTGAGGCAAACTGTTAAGGTATCCATACAGGAAACCCCTGCTAAACTTGCGTAGTCAGGTGGAGACCCCCAGCCTGAGGATTACTGATTAGACATTCTAACAGTAGACCCTCGTTATACTTGCATACTATAATAGTTATCCTGTTATGAAAACGCCTGAGGGACCCTGATTAGGCGTCCTTACAGTAGACTATCGATATCCTTGTATATATTAGTAATGTTCCTTATGCAGAATTATCCTGCCTGAGGTACTCTAACCAGGTATCCTTATTTAACCCTCGTTATCCTTACATAGACCAATAGTGATACTTACTCGGAGGCAGCCTTCCAAAGGTACTCTGATTAGATTTCTCTACATAAGACCCTCGTTATCCTTACGCAGACTAGTAATATTATTAAATGAGGTATACAGTAAGACTCCTTTACCGGAGATGATCTGCCTCAGGAAATCCGATTAGGGTTTCTTACAATAGTCCCTCGTTATCATTGCGTTGATCAGTACATATTCTTACTCTTCTAGTTCAGACCTCTGTTTTTATTTGATTATAGAACGATGAACAACATTTTCCATGTTTAAAAATTCACTGTAATCGATTATAAATAATATTGATTAAAAGTCATGAAAGTAAATAAATAATCATCAAAAATATCAACATAAATTGAGCTTTATCTTATTATTATTATGTATTGTTTATATATTTACATATATGTATATCTTATTAATATACTACTAACCTAGCATTTCGTTATTAATAGCCAACACTCATACGCCCTGAAGGCAAAATCCCCTGAATTAATAATACTCATACGCTAACACATCTGCAAATACAAAATATTTTATTTGCCATTTAAAATCGTATCCATATTTGTTATCTATCTATCACATCTTCGCTTAATGATAGCATAATGGTGTAAGCTTAATATTGCATTAACTTAACAACGATTTGATAATAAAGATTGGCTCGGCTCAATTCTCCCTTTACCCCACTACACCATGCATTGACATGTTATGTGAAACCTCTAGCACATAAAGAAAACCTCTAACGATGCCATAAAACATCGTAGAATTTTAACAGAGAGGCACGTACACTTCACTTCAGTTATTACAGTGCACGTTCAAAACCACAATGTACATACATACGTACGTAGGTACGTACATTCGAACGTATTCTAAAGCATTGAAGTAGAATTCTACAGAAAAAAAAAACAACTTTATAATGATTTTCACAACACCCATCGTACACATATTGTGGCATTAATGTGTCGTAGCATTTTGTGAAATATAAACATTTTCACGTTTTTGCTACAGCACAAAGATATGTTTACAACACCCTCGAATCAAGGTTTCGATTATGCTGCAATGCAGCAAAAATTTCAAAGCGTGCCACTGATATTTGCAGACACGGCGACATAATATTGACAACGTCAGCATTGGGGAAAGCCATAAATTGGATAACATTCGAATGATGCAATGTGTAAGAGCAAACAAACAAATCATGTTTTGTTCTAAGCTTGCTTATGCAAGTTCGTATGGAATAAACAGGTTTGCAATGCAATGATTGGAGCCAAAGCAAAGCAATGGGGATTGTGTGTGTGCGGGTATGGCACATGAGTGCATTTGTATTTCCTTTGCGCCAGGATATTAGAAACTTCAGTCAGTTCATGAAACGTAGCACCGCTGCACTTTAAACACAACGTTACCACAAGTTTGCTCTTATCTGTCATAAGGATATAGCTCTCGTCGATTGCAATCCATTCCATTTGGCATCAAATTATTCGCGCCCCTCCCACGCCTGCTGTCGTGGCGTGGCATATATCATCACCGCTCCAACATGATATTGGTGGTGTTCTTCTGTGCTAAACCGCAGATAATGAGATTTTGAACAAGTTCTCGCTGCACTAGGATGCTTAAATAAAGGGAATTGAGTAGAATTTGCTACGTACGTTAGAACAGCGATCGAACAATTTCAATGGATGGGTTTCACGTGAAATTCATCTACAAGTAACACATGCTGTTGTATTTTGGTTATATAAATTAAATAAAGTTTAAAATGGTTTAGAATGAGACTGAGAAGAGAGTGTTAGGAAAACAACTGAGTGGCATATTCTCGTAGCTATACAAAAGAAATTCTTCTTCTCTAACTTGCCGCATAACAATAACCATTCAATTAAACTTAAGCCATAATATTACAAAGCACAATTTATGAGATTTATATAAATTTATAGACCGAAAGGAAAAAAAAATTCTCACAATATAAAAAAAAAACAAATTTAAATTACTCCTCCTTCAAGTATGCAAATTCCTGCCATATACCACTAAAACAGACAAAAAAAAAACTCCCCCATCACTCACAGGACCCCAATGTTTTACTATGTTACGCCCCATGAGTTTATTAAAAACACTTTAAAATGCTAATACCAGACATTCACTTCCTACCACTCCGTCCAGTAAAACACGCCAAATAGCCAATCCATTTTCTGGCTGCTGGATAAATGCTAATAATAATAAAATTTAAAAACATTTCTATGCGTCAGAGAAAAAAACAAACACAAGAGGGAAATGTGTTAAAGTAAATTGTTGAAAAACTTTATGGATTATAAACAAGATGAATGCTGTTGTGCAGAGCTAGGAAACAAAGAGAAAAAGTGTAATAGATTTTATAAGTTAACTAAATGAAATTTGTATATAGTCTTGTTAATCCTTAAAGTAAGACTTTGCAGGCATAAAATTGCAGGATAATAATGCAGCAATGGACGTTGGCGATTCTAGAAACATTGTAAGTTTATTACAATTAGGGATGGCAAGTAAATTTTCACAATTATACTATGGGAAGCTGTGACTTAGTGTTTTATTAAATTAGCATTTTAATGAAATTTAAGTCACTAATCAGTAGAAGATCTAAGGATTTAATAAATAAATTGTAAATTAATATTAATCATACGTCGTTAATATTATATTGTAAAGTAATATTAATCATACTTCATTCATATTTACTGTGAGCTAATATTAATCATACGTCATAAGTATTAAGTGTAAGTTAATATTCCTCATACGTCATTAATATTAACTTAGAGTTAATATTCCTCATACGTGCATTTATATTAATATTGTGAGTTAACGTTTTTTAAGGTATTATGGATTATTAATATTAAGTCTTGCAATTACTTTTTAACAATGATACTATGAAAAGCTTATTGTTTATTAAATTAAGCATTTCATTTTACTTTAAAAGTCATGTTCTAAGTGTTTAACATATATATTTAGAAATCATATAAATCATATGTCAACAAAGCCTCTTGGGTTTAACAACAGAAAAAACTGCAAATTAATATTAATCATACGAAGATTTTTAAGAAATTTTAAGTTCATTACAATTAAAATATCCAGTTACAGTTATGCTATGAAATTCCTTCACTTATAGTTTAATACAATAAATATTTTCATTAAATTTCAGGGGCAAAATTTCAGAGGATCTATAGGTTTAACAACTGTAAATTAATAGTGATCATACGTCAGCAAAACCTCGTGGGTTTAACAAGAGAACAAAACTATAAATTAATATTACTCATACGGCGATTTTGTGAGTTCATTACATTTTAGTCAAGCAGTTCAATTTTTACAGTTATACTATGGAACGCAGTCACTTACACAGTACAACACATGATTTTGGGACTCAATTCTGAGAACTGCACGTAAGAGTAGCCCCAAAAAGAAAAAGTTCTGCATCATTCGTTTTGTCAAGTTACATGTCATAAAAATTTAATATCGATTTCTATATGAGAATTTGTCTCGTTTTTGGCTCTTTTTTTGTTATATTGTCATATGGTGGCGTATGATTATCATAGGTAATATTCCACGTAAATTATACGCCATGACGAATGAAAAAATGAAATTTGTTTCAGCTTAATCGGACTAGTGGTTCTCGAGTTATGTCAAACAAAAGAGCGTGACAAATTCCCCTATATGATACTTACTAACTTCAAATCGATATTAAATTATTATGGCATGTAACATGACAAAACTAATGACGCAGAACTTCTTCTTTTTGGGGCTACTTCCATGTGTAGTTCTTAAAATTGAGTCCCAAATCGATGAGCTGAAAAATTTTGTACTGTGCAATACGTGTCCATCTTAGTGGAACATAATTTTTTACTATTAAAACATCTATACCTTTACCGCACTAATTGCTGAACTAATATAACCTACAGCTATATAAAGGGTTTTCCACTAAGAGGTGTTATTTTCATATTCACAGAAAATTTCAAATTTTTGGGATAAATGATCGAATGTTTATTTTATAATAAAGAGGAAGGTATGCCCTTAATAACAGAAAACAACATCAGCCTAATGGCCTCCACGAGCACGCTTACAGGACCATATCCTTTTCATGGATTTTTCCATAACTAAATCGCAAAGTGGCTGCCGTATGCCCTCGATAACCTCACAAATTTTATTTTTGAGGTCTTGAATCGACGCTGGGCTGTTGGCGTAGGCCTTATCTTTCACGTGGCTCCAAAGACAGAAGTCGCGAGGTGTTAAATTGCAAGATGTCGGCGGCCAATTGTGTTCACCTCTTCGAGAGATAAAACGGTCCGGAAACTTTTCCCGTAAAAGATCAATGATTACGTTGGATGTGTGGCACGTAGTGCCGTCTTGTTGAAAATAAATGTTGTCCAGATCAATACCATCCAAGTCCGACCATAAAAAATCATTTATCATCTCTCGATAGCGCAATTCATTGACCGTAATTGATGATCCAACCTCATTTTCGAAAAAGTAAGGTCCAATGACCCCGCCGTACTACAAACCGCACCAAACAATCACACGTTGAGGATGTAGAGTCTTCTCAACAATAACTCTTGGGGTTTTCGAGCCTCAGATGCTGCAATTTTACTTGTTGACGCAGCCACCGAGGTGGAAATGGGCCTTCATCAGTCAAGATGATTTTTCGATGGAATTCCGGATTATTTTTATGCATATCAAGGACCTAATCAGCAAAGACACGACGTTGTTGATGATCGGCCGCCTGGAGTCCTGTTGTTAACTAAACTGTATAAGCCTTAAGACCCAAGTCTTTATGCTAAATACGGTGTGATGACGTTTGTGGAATCTCCAATTCCAAAGAACGACGAGGAATGGACAAACCTAGGTTTTCTTTAACACTTTGGGCTACAGCAGCAATATTCTCAGTTGTTCTTGAGTGAAGTGCACTGGTTTTATTCTTCACATCACTAATTTATACCAACAGCTCCAATTTTTTTACCAATTTCTGTATTCCGGTCCGACAAGGTGCTTCACTACGAACAAAAAATGCTTTAGTTTTGCGAACTGTAACTACAAGATTTTCATAATTTTTGTAGTGAATTTTTAAATATCAATGCGTTGTTGAAGCGTGTTTCGTTAAATTTTTTGTAATGGCGTAGTTGCTACTTGTCAAATAGCGAGCTATTCACAATAACACCTCTTATTGGAAAACCTTATACTCATAAACGAGAAAGTAGAAAATTCTACACTTACATCAGGTCCTCCGCACATTAAATGTATGATCATACCTCTGGCTGAAATATTGGTCTATTGCAAATTACCAGTAGTATGGTAAATATTAACTAAAATGTTTTAGATAATATCATGTGGGAAATCAGGTTTACATATCTTTGATCATCAGCCCCCTCTATGTTGTTGACAGCAACTTGGCGGTAGTCCAGTCTTGTAAAAGCTTACCCTACGATTGAGGTTCGGTTTCGCCCTTCCTAGGCAACTAAGAGGGCCTAGACTTAAAACTTAGTTAGTTTTTAAAATTTTGAAACCTTAGCTCTGCTTATTATAACTCCATATTTCATCCACTGATTTTTTTCATCGTTACCTTATGTTCTTCTTCGTGTTCTCTAACCCTTACTGGAAATACATTATCCCATAGTTATACAAAAAATATATATATCTCCCGGTCTGTCGAGTTACTGTTATCTTCAAGTATTTTTTTATTAATAACACTCATTCGCCAACGTACATCAATCCACAATCAACAACATTATTAGTAGGGTTAGTAAGTATACGTCACAGGGTTTCAATACATACTCATTCAACCTGCAACTAAGAGACATTTAGAAAATTGTCATTTAATTAACTGTACTGGTAACAGAAACGAATCCTCAATTGCCCTCAATTGCACTATCTATTTTTATGTCTTTTGTACAACCACTCTGCAACATTCTCCTATCACATCTAACACAATTTTCAACCACATAGTTTTCTCTTGTTGAAATTAAGCACAACAAAAATCAAGCCATTACAAATAATGGCAAATCTGACCAATCTGAAACCATTGTGGAATCAAATCAAAAGTCAAATCAAAATGTTTTGCAAGAAATCTACAAAACAAAAAACAAACAAATCTATGACAATGATAGGAAAAATGTTTGTACGTAAACTGTGATATGGGCATATGTTAGCATAGAGTCGAGTCGACATGTAGCATATGTAAGGGCAGCAAAGGTGTAGCATATTTTAAGGGTGCCAGAGAAAATGCCTTTTGGTTTTTGCATATGTTTAAGGCAAAATGTCCATGTTGTAGCATATGCTAAGGAGTCAAAGGGATGCCTTAAACTTTATAAAGTATACAAAAGGGTGTAATGTGGAAATTTCAATATTACAGAAAAATTCATATACATATGATATTATTAGCATGATGAAAAAGTACCTAAGTTATTTGCTTTCTTGGTGGTATTTTTTGTACTTTATATCTTTTGTAGTGCTTTTTTTAGCTATATATTGTCTTTGTTTTACAAATTTGCCTTATTGCTTTATAAAAGTATGCGAGATTTGTTGATAAGTTACAAACGCCTTTTCAAAGTATATGTAGTTTACAATGTCGGCTGCATTTGCAAATCGCTTGCTGCAAACATTTCAAGCCAAAAGCAGACAACAGTGCCATTTCACATAGCTGCCTTATACGTGTCAGCAGCGGAAATAAGGGTTTGAAAGGCCTTGCAACGCGGCTTTCCAAAAAGATGTTCTTGTGGTAGGTATACAAAATGATATTTGTCTACTATATCTTTCGAAGAAAGAACTTCCAGTGTAAATTTAGGCGGACCAAGGGTCCATGAAGGAAATGGTCATTTATGTAAAGAATTACTGAACATCACGCTTTTAGTTGTGTGTACTGGCTTAAGTTTACCGACAAATAACATACACACGATTGACAATTCACACGAACTCGAAAGTTTTTTTCTGTTCAAAAAAGGCGGTCTCTGCTTGAGAATTAAGAAACACCACACACGCTTGTTTCGCTTTCAACACAGTCAGTCTCTGCTTGAGTGTTATGATAGAAACAACACACACGTTTGTTTCGCAATCAACACAAAAATATACTCAATAACAGACAAGAGCAAACAATATCCAACTATTGTTGGGAAAACACAACATTTTTATCGTGTACAAGTCGACAGCACTGACGCTTTGTGTGTGTGTTTTCAGATATGCCTACCAATGATTTACTTGTACCGATCTTTAAATAATATCGTTTTTTTTTAACATATTTCTATTTACAGTGTTAAACTGACACAGGTACTCCTTAGTATCTTCCACCCTTTAAACATTATGGTTTTGTTAATACCTTTGATTAATACCTTCTATCGTAAATGAAGTCTTTCTAAAGCATTTTTTTTTTAACAAAACAAGCCCTTTTAACTTAAATTATTCCTGGGGCCTGCCAAATTCCTCCACCTCAATGCTTTAACGCAAACACTTGTAGTTATATCACCAACTGAATTTACAATATCTACACTTCATCTCTCGTTCATATTCATAGACAATCATGTATAAATGCTACATAAAACTCATACATAAACATTACAGAAATTACCAAAATGTTTTACAGAATAACATAACGAGATTGTTGTTTGGAGTGAGAGCGTGTGTGTGCGAGTGTTTGTATGTTAAATCACATGAGTGCCTCGCATATATTTCTGTTTGTGTGTGAGTGTGCGTGTGTTTGAACCAACGATTACCATCATATACATAACAGAGTGTCCTTAATGTATGTGCGCATGTGATTGAGCTTTTAATGGTGTTCGTTTCTGTTTGGGTAGTGACTATTTTGTGATGCTGAGGCTTGACTTGTTGTCGAATGCAACAAATGACGTGGTAGCTATATCCAGAGGATTCTCTAAACAAGGATAATGGGAAGCTGATGCAATATCGGTAATGTAATGGAGTTGTTATGAAAAAGTTCAGATATTTTAACTTGGAAACAAAAAACTATTTTTCAGACGAATTCAAAACTTGCAAACAACATGCTCCTAAATTGCTTAAATCAACGGTCTCCTTATTGTTGTCGACAGCAACTTCGATGTAGTCCATTCAATCAACATGTCTAATAAAATCTTCTTTCGAGACATTCGGAAATCTCGTTATACCCTGTCCCATTGTATAACTCTAAATATAGATGCGTGCTAGCTCACCCTAATGCGAGAAACTCTCCATATCTCCTTCATAAAATGCAACCGGAAATAAAGCATTTTTTCATGTGCTATTTTTTCAACCGCCACTGTTTCTCGGAATTGTAGTTGTTGTGCAATGTTGATTTCTATATCTCGGCTTATATTTGTGTGCGGTTCAGCTACAACAACAGTAACATAATTGTGACCACATACACGACAAACGTCAAAATGTTAAATACGATGACCAACCAAAAACAAACATAACAACAAAACAAAATTTTTACAATTATAAAATCAGAGTAACGTAACATATTGTTGGAAATGGCTGATTAAAATATAAACTTAACTAAAGCCTACCTAAGGGCGAACGCTATTAAAAGCATATAATTAGGAAAGGAAAATTAACACAGATTAATACAAACAAACAAAATAATGTTACGCAGCAAAAAACTACAATCAAATAAAAGATCTAAGGACTAAGAAAACATCCAGAAATAAAAATAGACCCACCTAAGCTTAATTTAATGAACTGTATAAATTTCAACTGGACCTAAACAAAAAACAAATATTTAACTTAATTAAGGTATAAATGACCTTAGCTCTAAATATATAAACATATAAATGTATGCCATGAACCCCATGACAAAAATTAGCACATGACAATAAGATAATATTCTCGCATGACTTGTGCGACTAATTCAAATATGTTGTCCCTTTGCACAGTTTCAAAACAACAAATAGTAGTATAACCTTGCCTATCATTAAAATCCCACATCATTGCATAGCGTGCTCATCACTTCTAAGCTACTCACCGCCTTGCATATATCTATTTATGTTTGCTCTATTCTTATCACGAACACCATCTATTAGTATAACTTTCTTGGTGTACAGTGTATCTTATTAAAAATTTAATTAAATATATTGCAATTTCATTGGTCCTATAACATTTCCTAATGTGTTGCCATGATACGGATATAATTTCGAAAAATGACTGTTGACTTACACTCAAATACACAGGAGCTATGTGGGTATCATTTGTCATGGTCCAAGTGTTGCAAAAATAATCAAATTTATAAATATGGCTACACATCTAAAGGCTAAATGCCATCACACAATTATACATAGGTAGTGAAAAATGTTATGCTATAAATAGTTTGTTAGTTGCGAGAGGTGTGTAAAGAGGATGATTGACTTGCCATAATAGTCTCATCGAAACTCATGAATATAAGTCCTGAAGATGGTGTCATATCTACATTATGTAGAGAAAAGTCTTATAAGTTGAAAAACCTTTGTGGTATACTTCGAATTTGTGAACAAAATTCCGTCAATATTTTAATGTGCCCTTATATTGTACTTCTTTACAGGCAATAAAAGTTCAGATGATTAAACACAGTGATATGTGAACTTCATTAGTAACATTTTCATTCTTTAACTCTCCTTTTTAGAATCAAATAATTATAAATCTTGTATCAAAAAGTACTTTTAAATATTATCATGCTATTAAAATTAATCATACGTGTGATGGATCCAGAATTTATTTGCAATCAATATTACTCATACGTACCAAAAATTGAAGTTTGCCGTACAATTTATTTTCTAGCATAATTGTACGATCTGGAATCTAATATTATAAGTTTTTATACTCGACATGACACTAAGTGCAGCTGAGTTTTATGAATAAAAAGTCACAGGATTGCTGTACAAACTGTACTTTGAAAGTATTCAAAAAATAAAGCGCCTTAAGTCTGGACTACGAGATGACCAGTTAATGTCACCTCTTTTGGATATCACTTTCTGATTAAAAATGTCGCGAACTGCACCCAATAAGTTGTTGGAGGTACGACATGTTGCCACATCTTGCTGAAAACATAGTTGACAATAGTAACCTTGGATACATGCAGGAGTTATTATTGTTTTGTGTAATTTTGTAATTTCGTAATTTTGAAATTTTGAAATTTTGAAATTTTGTAATTTTGTAAATTTGTAATTTTGTAATTTTGTAATTTTGTAATTTTGTAATTTTGTAATTTTGTAATTTTGTAATTTTGTAATTTTGTAATTTTGTAATTTTGTAATTTTGTAATTTTGTAATTTTGTAATTTTGTAATTTTGTAATTTTGTAATTTTGTAATTTTGTAATTTTGTAATTTTGTAATTTTGTAATTTTGTAATTTTGTAATTTTGTAATTTTGTAATTTTGTAATTTTGTAATTTTGTAATTTTGTAATTTTGTTATTTTGTAATTTTGTAATTTTGTAATTTTGTAATTTTGTAATTTTGTAATTTTGTAATTTTGTAATTTTGTAATTTTGTAATTTTGTAATTTTGTAATTTTGTAATTTTGTAATTTTGTAATTTTGTAATTTTGTAATTTTGTAATTTTGTAATTTTGTAATTTTGCAATTTTGTAAATTTGTAATTTTGTAATTTTGTATTCAAACTAAATTTTGTATTATGTATTAAAAATTAAAAATTAAAAATTAAAAATTAAAAACTAAAAATTAAAAATTAAAAATTAAAAATTAAAAATTAAAAATTAAAAATTAAAAATTAAAAATTAAAAATTAAAAATTAAAAATTAAAAATTAAAAATTAAAAATTAAAAATCAAAAATTAAAAATTACAAATTAAAAATTAAAAATTAAAAATTAAAAATTAAAAATTAAAAATTAAAAATTAAAAATTAAAAATTAAAAATTAAAAATTAAAAATTAAAAATTAAAAATTAAAAATTAAAAATTAAAAATTAAAAATTAAAAATTAAAAATTAAAAATTAAAAATTAAAAATTAAAAATTAAAAATTAAAAATTAAAAATTAAAAATTAAAAATTAAAAATTAAAAATTAAAAATTAAAAATTAAAAATTTACCAAAAAAAAATTATTAAAATAAGAAAAAAAATATAAAAAAGAAACAAATTAAAAACTTCATATTTTTAAAGTTTTTTTTTATATTGTTGTCGCAAAGAGATGAACTCGTGGCGGAGTTCGAATTGCGTCATCTCAAACAGAAAAAAAACATTCTGAACTCGATAGCCAATTTGGTGTATTTTTTCAATACAAGAAACAAATTTAATATTTTTAATATTTTTAATATTTTTAATATTTTTAATATTTTTAATATTTTTAATATTTTTAATATTTTAAATATTTTAAATATTTTTAATATTTTTAAAATTAATAAAATCCATTTCACACAACTCTTGTAAAAACAAATTCTATTAGCAATAATAGAATAGATCTTAAACCGAACAATGAAAAACATATTCATATTCTGCACAGATCAAAAAAAATAAACAAGAGAATACATACACTGGGTTGGCATTTTATGCCAAAAACAATTTTATGCTATTTTGTCCGATGGACAAAGCATAGACAAGAGCTTGTGTGGATTGTGTTGACGTTGTCTTCGTTGATACCATTTTCGCACCGGTGTGTGTGAGCTTCACATTGATTGTGTGAAGCTTTTAACACTTAAGGTTGTGATAATGAGTGGAGAAGGCACAGCAAACGGCACTGATGATGATGGTTTGGCAACCATCGAAATAGCTATCTGCCCTGCCAGCTGTCAACATAATCCATTTCACACAACTCTTGTAAAGACAAATTCTATTAGCAATAATAGAATAGATCTTAAACCGAACAATGAAAAACATATTCATATTCTGCACAGATCGAAAAAAATAAACAAGAGAATATTCTTAATATTTTTAATAAATTATATATTTTTAATATTTTTAATAAATTTAATATTTTTAATATTTTTCTCTTCATTCCTTCTAATCAAAGTGGAGAGGTCTGTTCTCGGTAAGATCCTTTGAGTTCTCTTATATTAAAACAAAGTAGTCGTTGTCCATGGATGCCGAACTTGTTGTTATTCCTCTTGTTGCCTTTTAGTATTTCAACCATTAAACTGAACATTTATCTTGCAAAAGTCCTGATTATTGCTCTAAGTAAGCAGCAATCATACGCCACGGTAGACAATTCCGTTGCTAGAAATAATATTAATCATACGTGCCAAAAGGTTGTTTATAGTTTTTATAAAATTATACTTACATCAACATTGCTATTTCCATATTTGTAATTCATATCGAGTCTATGATTCCTTATGATTTGAATGTGATACCGGAAATTCCTTTCATTTCCTCATATACGGATAGTGAGTCCTTGCCGGTAGAGGGGGAAGTCTTTTAATTTATTATTATTGTTTTTCTTATCTCATTGACGCCGATCTTGTTATTGCCTCTCTTGCTGGCTTATATCATTTGAGTCTTTTAACTGAACATATCTTTTGCGACAGGCTCCTGAAATATTCATTTTTCTTGCACTACGCAATAATGCAATAATTGCAATAATGATACGCCATGGTATACTGATCTGTACTGGCAAATAATATTAATCATACGTATCAAAATGTGGTGTATACTTTTTAGAGATGTACAAAATTATCCAAAACTATGTATGTATATTTTTATAGTTGTGTAAATATAAAATATATTGACTACGAAATTCCCTTCAATTCCTAACTTAAGTTATATTTCCCCAAACTTATGTCAAACCCCGTGCACTTAATACATATGATTATATAAATACATACCATATTCTCAACCTCATTGCTCTAGAGCAAAATACCAGTATTACGGAAAATATAAACTTAAATGTTCTACAGTATATTTTCAGGCTCTTCATTCAAGTCTCCTCAGGCACACTTAATAATTGAACATATTCAAATGTGTTCAAAATGAACACTTATTGGACTTGCAACTTAGGAATAGAAATGCAGTTGTTATAGTCCTCTATCCAATAAGGACCCTCACACACACACTCACACATACGTTTGCCCCCGATAGCATAATAACTTTATATAATTAAAACAGTAATATAATGTAATTATACAGCTATGGCATGCATGGCACTCAAATGCACTAATACCCATGCTACAGATTACTATAATAAAACCAAAAGTACTTGCATACTTTTAGGCGTAGAAACCACTATACACTGAGAGAGAGAGAGAGAGAGAGATAGAGATCTACAAGCAACAATAGCTAAGAACGTAGCCAAGAAATGTGGGCAAGAAAATTACATGTAATTTGTTTAAAAGCTAAAATTTATATAATACGTAAAATATTTTAAGTAATCATTGAACAAAAATATGAATAGAGAAAAGGTATAACATACATAAGAGAAGGCTTTGTTGTATTTAAATATACACTACCCTGGGGGAGGTAGTTATACGTAAACACAATTATGTCTTACCATATACATATGTGTATAGGTAAATGTCTAGCATACTTTGGGGAGCAAAGTTTAGAGAGCATACAGGAAACTGTCAAAATGTAACCTATTATTAGGGTTACACATATAAGTCCCCCGAATTAGTTATGTTTAAATGTAGCCCACCTTAGGGGAGTTGATAACCATTTGGTTTATGGAGTATGTATAGAATTTATTATGCATGTAGTACTATTGTTAATGCTGCTGGTATTTGTGGTAAATAATCGTTTTATAATTACAATACTAACTGCTGCTAATTTCATACTATGTATTTATCAATGTATATGTTTGTGTTTAAATATTGTGTGAGTCTTAATATCATAATTTTCGTAAATAACTGTAATGTAGCTGCAAGTGACACATGTGAATAGTTTAAGTTTAAATTAATTAAATTTATGCTGTGGTTTTCTTGAAAGTTTGTTTACTTACTGGGAACATAGGTACCAAATTGTGGTCATACAATTCAAATATTTGAAAAATTTTAGCATAATTTTGCTATGGGCTGGAATTAGTTGAAAGGTTATTAAGGATTGTTTGAGCTGACATATTGTAGTACAGAGAAATCGTATTGGCAATTTGGGATTATAACGAAGTTAAATACATGAAAAAAAATATAAGAACTGTGGCGAGTGAGTTATAACAAATAACACAGTACAACTCATGATTTCGGGACTCAAGCATCAATTGTTTTGTTAAGTTACATGGCATAATAATTTAATATCGATTGGAAGTTAGTAAGTATCGTATATGGGAATTTGTCACATTTTAGGCTCTTTTGTTTGACATAACATAAATACTATATGGTGGCGTATGATTACTATAAGTACAACATTTTTATTGCAACTGCTACATGATACACCCAGTTCAAAATCATTTCGCGAATGGAAAAACCAATCTGTTGCTTATGTAGGGAAACGTTATACAACCCGATTAAAGTAATTTTAATTCTTAATTTGTTAAATTTGTGTCAGCTAAATCGGACTAGTGGTTCTCGAGTTATGTATATACGATACTTACTAACTTCAAATCGTTATTAAATTATTATGGCATGTAACTTGACCAAACGAATGATGTAGAACTTCTTCTTTTTGAGGCTACTTTCACGTGCAGTTCTCAGAATTAAGTTCCAAATCAATGAGCTAAAAAATGTTGTACTGTGTAATCAAACAATGTATTTTTAATAGATTTCCAACTCACTATGACAACTTCTTCCTTCCTCTCAGTAGCTAGATTTATACATTGCTTTTACTCACTTTTTTTATTCTCATAAAACCCTACAGGACACCTAGGAGATTATCACATTCTTTCTATTATTTTACTTAGGTATTTATTATTTCTTTGGCTGACTTAACACATCACAATGTAAGTGTCACCGGCAGCAACTCATGTTTTTCTATTTTCGTCCCCCCTTCTGTGTTGTTCTTAATAATTTACTCTTCAGTTTAGTACTACTGATGCATTTGATGTCCTGTCATGTTAAAAGCTTTCCAGGACAAGACAATCTTACAAGCAACATCTGAGATAGTCCTAGGCAATAGGTTGCAGGTTGCCCTTATCTTCTCTTTACATAAAAATGACTGTATATAGGAGTAAAGAAATATAATCAAAAGTGCTTAAAACAGCAATGCTACAGCACTCAAGGGATGTTGATACTTTTATTCATATATGAAATGAAAACAATTTATAAAGGGATTCAAGTAAATACGAGTGTGATTATGAAATGTCATTAGAAAGGATTTGTAATAAATTACCAGAAGGACAGGAGGAGTGCTTTAATGTAACATATGAATATTGTGGACGTAATAATGTCTACGACAGATTTCATTTCATGCAAAAGCTGTAGAGAATATTATAAAAATGAGGAAAAAACGTCTAGCAGATGTATGACAGTAAAGTAAAATCAACTATATGATATAATGAAGTAATATATAGAAGCTCTCCCATATCTCATTCATGGGATGTAATAACAAAAAAAAATAAAGTTTTTGTTTTTAAATATAAAAAAAAATCGAAAATTTACATTATTCAAAATTAGTACTTAAAAATACTGGTGGGTTGCTTTGTTAGTCGCCTGCTGACCAAATTAATTTGTTTCCCAAACGAAATGATATATAGAAGCTCTACCATATCTAATTTATGGAATGTAATTAAAGAAAGAAAGTTTTGTTTTTTATATACAAAAAATATTAAAAAATTTACTTTATTTAGTTTTTCTAGCCGTCTGCTAACCAAATTCGCTTGAATCATGAACCAAATGATTTTAATCTATATATACGAAAATCAAAAAATATTGCAATTTCTGCTCCCAGTTTCGCGTTAACGTACACGTACACAACAACGCCATAGCAATTAATAGTAATCATACGTACCATTCAATTGTTATATTTTTGAAGTATCAGCAGATTTTTTAGAGCCATTGAGAAAGGAAGAAATTTAATGGAATGACCAAAATTTTTGTTATATTGGCTCACAACTTGCATGACGTTAAATGTGTAAAAATAATTTCTGGCATATGGCCTCCGCGATTGCACCTTATGAACGCCATACTGTTTGTCCTATGTTGCGCCACTTATAAGTACCTGGAGCATACCAGGTTTTATATTGAGTGTTGGCTTCTAAATGGCTTCTGGTTTATCAGTATGGACCCGAGATTTGACATGCCTCTACAAAAAAGTATTCCAAAGGTGTCAAATCACATGAACGAGGTGGTCAACTCACAGGTCCATTTTCTGATATAACATATAACAAACGAGCCTTAAACGTGTCAAAAATTCCCCTATACGAAACTTACTCTCTTCAAATTGATTTTAAATTATTATGGCATGTAACTTGACAAAACCAATGATGTAGAATTTCTTCTTTTTGGAGCTACTATCACATGCAGCTCTCAGAATTGAGTCCCAAATCAATGAGCTGAAAATTGTTGTACTGTTTAAGTGAACTAACTGATACTCGAGATTTCAAACATACCAAAACTTCAAACTACTTTCCCAAAAAAATTAATTGCTTTCACATATTTTTCAAACGAAATCCTTAAGTTTGATAATTCGACCTATTATTAAAGTTGACTAGATGCCTTTGTTGGCAAAGAGAGCATTAAGCATCTCATTCTGTTTAATACTAACTCCAGAAATTTTCACGGTATCACTTTAGTCCCCTTTTTCGCCCTTTGTATCCCTTGAGAGTTTCCATACATAAGCAACAGTTTTACTTTTCCATTCATTAAATGATTTTGACCTGGGTTTATTGTGTAAGAGTTACAATAAAACTGTTGCACTCCGTGGCGTATGATTTACGTGGAATATTACTTATGATTATCATACGCCACCATATAGTGTTTATGTTATATCAAACAAAAGAGCCTAAAACGTGACTAATTCCCCTATACGATGCTTACTAACTTCAAATTGATATTAAATTGTTATGGCATGTAACTTTGCAAAACGAATGATGCAGAACTTCTCTTTTTTAGGACTACTTTCACGTGCAGTTCTCAGAATTGGATCCCAAAATCATGTGTTGTACTGTGTGAGGAATCCGATGAGTCTGATGATTCTCAGGAATCCGATAAGTCTGATGAATCTGACGAATCTGATGAGTGTGGGGAATCCGATGAGTCTGATGACTCATATGAATCTGATCAATCTGATGAAACCGATAAATCTGATGAATCCGAAGAATCTGATGAATGTGACCAATCTGGCAAATCCAACGAATATTACGAACAATTTTTATTCAATAAGTTAAGGTAAAACCGATTTTTTAGTATCTAGCTTAAATTATTTGATGCAGACGGTGATATTACTTTTGTGCCTTTTCATCCCCTTCTACCACTAAAATATCGTTTTTTCTAAAGTGTTTCTGTATAAGAGATTTAAGACTTTCACTAAAGCAAAAGAATGGTTAAATCCTTATTAGACTGCCTAAATAAGAAACCAAGACTGTTGAATATATCCCACATAGATATCCAGCCACATGACGAAACAGATATATATAGCTTTATCGATGGCAATGTCATAAATGATATCACAATCATTGCTATTAATGTTATTGTAAGAGTTTGAGTATAATCTTCTATTTCATCACGAAGAGGAGGACGACAGTGATGGGGACCAACACGATAACTATCACAGATATGGTCACCATAGTGTTCACAGCCATCATGAAGATGAGGATGAGTAAAATGTTGCTAGGCATTCATATGAATGGTCATTAATACCATGGACGAAGATGAATCTGAGGAATCCGATGAGTCTGAATATTCTGACGAATCTGATAAATTTTTCTAATCTGACGAATATAATGATTCTAATGAATCTGAGGACTCATATGAATCTGATGAATCCGACGAATCTGATGAATCCGACAAATCTGATGAATCCGACGAATCTGATGAATCTGACAATTCCGACGAATATTACGAATAAGTTTTATTCAATAAGTGAAGGTAAAACAAAATATTGTAGTGTCTAGCTTTAATTATTTGATACAGACTGTGATATTACTATTGTGCCTTTTCTTCCCCTTTCTACCTCTAAAATATGGATTTTAAAGTGTTTCTGTAGAAGAGATTTAAGATTTTCACTTAAGCAGAGGAATGGTTAGATCCTTATTAGACTTCCTAAATAAGAAACCAAGACTTTTGAAAATATCCCATATAGATGTTCCGCCGCATGACGAAAGAGATATACATAGCTTCATCGATGGCAATGTCATAAATGATATCACAATCATTGCTATCAATGTTCTTGTAAGAGTTTGAGTACAATCTTATTTTGCTGACTGACCTCAGTAAGGTGGTTTTTTTGTTGTTGATAGCCGTTTTTATTTTAGAGATATATCGATATGAGTGTCATGGTTGAATAATATGAGACCTTTTCCACTAAGTTATTGATCGAGTGTATAATAAGCCTGGGCTTCCATGACTAATACCAAATATGCTCAATTTTAAATTGGCATCTCTTTTTATTTTATTTTTTTCTATAATCGCTTGTTGATTTGTCCTTTTCTCACTATTCTCCTCCACTTCAGTTTACTCTTTTATCTTTACTTTTTCAGTTACTCGACAGTCAATACATCTTTCATTGTAATGCAGATCTATTCAAATGCCTTCCATTCGTAAGTTTCCTGCTACAAACTGTAATATCGACAACTCAACAAGAATTGTTTACAAGTTATTACTTTTTATTCCAAATTAACAAATATGTTAATGTTATACACACAAATATTCACATCTTATGAAACGCCAAACACATCTTCAGTCATTAAAACGCAACGGATTACATTAAAAATACAATTAAAAAACTAATTACAACTGCACTACATATGCCAAAGATCACGTTCTCTACATAAACTAGAGTTTCAAGTTATTTTTATAGCCGTAACTAATACGCGTTAGACCACACGCGTAATGATATGCTAAATTTACGATCACCGCCAACTGCATCGACAATATGTTCCCATGACCAACGGGACAACAAGCCAAAGATTGGTATAAATAGCACAACTACGACTTGGAGAAAATATTGTCAAACGATTCACTAACGAATCGCATAACAATGAAATCTCCAATCTTTCTGGTGTTCTTAGCGCTGTGCGCCGTGGTCAATTCTTTACCCCATGGTGGCTCTCAGCGTCGCCTACATCCTGAAGTCATTCGAAATATCAATCATAAGATCGATGATGTCTTAAGCACTTATCACAGCAATAAGGATGCTGAACTCCATGAACAATTGTTGGAACTGCAAGCAGCGAAGCTGGATGAAGATGCCACCGAAAATGACGAGAATGTTGCTCTGAATGCTATACTTCTGTTCCACGACTATGTTTTGAATCGTTCAAAACTTATAGGTTTATTATCTGAGGCAGAAGATGAATTGGTATCATGGATACGGAGGGTAGATCTAAGCAAAAGAGATGAAGCGGATGCTGTAAAGTCTGCGAACGTTTTAGAAGCCGCTGCCAGACGTGGATCTATGCGTGATATAATAGGAGTGCTTGAGCTGTACGACAGATATCGTAATTGGATGGAACACATTGAAGAGGAACAGGAGAAAGAAAGCGACGAGAATAGCGATGAGGAAAGCGATGAGGAAAGCGATGAGGATAGCGGTGAGGACAGCGATGAGGACAGTGAAGAGGACAGCGATGAAGATAGTGATGAAGACAGTGATGAGGAAAGTGATGAAGAAAGCGATGAAGAAAGTGATGAAGATAGTGAAGAAGAAAGCGAGGAGGAAAGACATCGCCACCACCATGGTCACGGACATCATGAAGAAGAGGACGAAGATGATGACGATGAGGAACCTGAAAGGCACCACCACCATGGACACGGGCACCACGAAGAAGAGGAGGAAGATGAGGAGGATGAGGAGGACGAGGAACCTGAAAGACATCACCACCATGGACATGGACATCACGAAGAAGAGGACGAAGATGATGACGATGAGGAGCCTGAGAACCACCATCATCATGGTCACGGACACCACGAAGAAGAGGAGGAAGATGAGGAGGACGAGGAACCTGAAAGACATCACCACCATGGACATGGACATCACGAAGAAGAGGACGAAGATGATGACGATGAGGAGCCTGAGAACCACCATCATCATGGTCACGGACACCACGAAGAAGAGGAGGAAGATGAGGAGGATGAGGAGGACGAGGAACCTGAAAGACATCACCACCATGGACATGGACATCACGAAGAAGAGGACGAAGATGATGACGATGAGGAGCCTGAGAACCACCATCATCATGGTCACGGACACCACGAAGAAGAGGAGGAAGATGAGGAGGACGAGGAACCTGAAAGACATCACCACCATGGACATGGACATCACGAAGAAGAGGAAGAGGATGATGAGGACGAGGAACCCGAAAGACATCACCACCATGGACATGAACATCACGAAGAAGAGGACGAAGATGACGAGGACGAGGAACCCGAAAGACATCACCACCATGGACATGGACATCACGAAGAAGAGGACGAAGATGATGAGGACGAGGAACCTGAAAGACATCACCACCATGGACACGGACACCACGAAGAAGAGGACGAAGATGATGAAAGGCACCATGGACATGGACACAAACATCACGTAGAGAATGACGACAGTGATGAGGACGAACCCGATAACAACCACAGACATGGTCACCATGATGTTCACGGTCATCATGAAGATGAGGATGAAGAAAATCTCGCAAGGCATCATAGGGATGTTCATAGGAATGGTCATCGCCACCATGGACATAAAGATGAATCTGAGGAATCCGATGAATCTCGTGAATCCGATGAGTCTGATGAATCTGAGGAATCTGATGAATCCGATGAGTCTGACGAATCTGATGAATCTGACGACTCTGATGAATCTGATGAATCTGAAGGATCCGACGAATCCGATGAGTCTGATGAATCCGATGAGACTGATGAATCCGATGAATCTGATGAATCTGACGAATCTGACGAATCTGATGAATCTGATGAGTCTGACGAATCCGATGAGTCTGATGAATCCGACGAATCTGATGAATCCGACGAGTCTGATGAATCTAACGAATCTGATGAATCTGACGAATCCGACGAATCTGACGAATCCGATGAATCCGACGAATCTGATGAATCCGATGAATCCGACGAATCTGATGAATCCGATGAATCTGAATCCGACGAATCTGATGAATCTGACGAGTCCGAGGAAGAATCCCACAGACATCACCATCCCAGCCATAGCTCTCACCACCACCACGATTCAGACGAGCCTTGGGCTAGAAGCCATTTGGAAAGACTCCTTAGGGAAGAGGCCGAAGCTAGCCGCCTTCGTCATCACCATCGCTAAGGTATCTTTATAACAGTGGGACCCATAAAAGCAATGATCTTTTCAAACGTTTATTCCTATACCTATGACTGGAAAATTTCTACACATTTTCCGTAAATATAAATAAATTTAAATCTTTTATTTACTATAAATTTTCTTTACGCTACTATTAGTATCATATTTATCTGCCTTAGAATGTATATGTGTTATAAAGGTAATAAGATAAAATCGATAAACGAAATTAACATTTTTAAAAAACCACTGAAGATGTTCGGAGGGTTGTCTGACCAAATTTCATCAAAATCATGAGTGTGAGTAAAATCTTACAAGGCATCTTAGGGCTGCTGATAGGAATGGTCATCGTCACCATGGACATGCAAATGTTTCTGATGAATCCGACGAAACTGATGAGTCTGAGAAGTCTGATGACTCTGGGGAATCATCGGATATGACGAATCCATAGAATCTAAATAAGATGAATCTGATGAATCAGACGAATCTGATGAGGACTGACTAAGAACTTATACGTAGCACATAGATATACAAAAACACACTGTATGGCGGAATTTGAGAAGCCTTCCTCATATAACGCTTGCAGAAGTCCTTATTTGACAAAGTCCATGGTGAATGTCATTCCATACTCCCTTCCAGTTTTTAGACCTACACAAGGTATATAAAAGAAAGCAATAGGACGGTGTGTTTCATTGATCATAACACGATGAATCTCATTCATGCTCCTTTCTTTTTGTCAGGCGTGTGTTTTTCTTAAAACAGCGCATCATTGGTGTTAACCACTCAATTCGGATGCATCTTTATACCTAGCTAGCTACTATCATAGCAGCAAGGTTAACTGTCGTTGTCGCCGATTTAAGAAGCGTAGATGGCTGAGACAGGTATCGAACTGTTAACTCCTGCATGATAGTCTCGTGTTCTAATCATCATTCCACGGTTGGCCCTAAAACACCTTTAGTCAATATTAATTTAAAGATGAAATTCTAACGTAGTTTTGTACTTTTTTCACAGCCTCTAACTATATCTAACAGCTTTTAATACTTAATTTTTCCAATATGTATTCTAGCAGCCAATAAAACCATCTCTCTTTTTTTAACATCATATTTACAAATTCTAAAAATTTCATCAACAAAACAATATACCACTGGACAAAAAAAAACTTTACAACTCCTCCATTCACTATATCTTTAATTCATAGCCCGCACTCCGGAGAGTTTTGGTTTACATCTGCTCCCGTTTAAATTTCTCCTTTGGCTCATATATCGTATATATATCATAGACCATAAAACAGGACCCTAGCAACAGTACTAACACACACAAAAACACTAACGAAACAAAACTCCGCCAAAGAAACTCGAACGAATATGCTCGTTGCATGAATAAACTGCAACATAAAATAGATGTGCATCCACAAACGACGAGTGGCATGAACGTGGCGCACAAACGAATCACAACAGTGGCAGTGGCGACAACGAAACTAAAGTGGCAAACGTGAAGTGTAGTGAAGTGCATTTGTTATATTTTTACGGCTTGAGCATCTCTCACATGGCAGTTTTCTACATAAGGTCGAGGGGGAAGGACAGCGGCGATATATATGAGCGATGTATGGCATCAGGATATGGTTACATGTGGCAGAATAGTGAATCTAGTTTTCAGTTCCACCGTAGTAAACTGCAATAAAAATGTTGATATATTTGTTTGTTTTATTTGTGCTGCACAATTCTCCGAACACAAATCCAAGTGGCTGAAAATATAAACACAACACTTTTTTTTTTGCTAGACATCCATAAGAGCACATGGGATGGCATAATTTTACTAGAGAGCAATTTAAAGGAGAGGGACCTGTACTGAATACCACACAAGGAAGTATATTTTAGGATATACTCACATTTACCGACATGTAGAAATCTATTCTCGAGATACCAGCAAGTTATCCTTTAAATTGAAAGAAAATCATATTTTATGGTAGTCAAGGAATATTATAAAGTATATTTTTAGAATTTATTTCTTTAGGGGCAGATCAAACGTAAAATTTTACAAAGAGTCTCTGACATCGTTATCCCAACTGAGGGGGCTGTAAGAAAACTAACCTAATTGTGGCCTGATGTAAAAAAATGCCCATACCCCAAATTATCCTGATATCCTTGCGCTGTTATAGCAACACCTGTCACCGCTTTGTCATAAACTTTTACATAAAGACGGTAAATCTGTACTGTCGTTACACAAAACACAGTAACACGTGTTGCCATTGTCATTTATAAATAACATTTCTACAAAGCATTTTCCTATTGCCGCTCTGTTGCCTGTTTTGTGAGGCTACGTCAGGACCTTAATAACAATGACAACAATAACAACCACAATTGCGCGTTGACAATAATATTAACATTCTCATACGCAGGACTATATGTCATCATCATTTGCTGCCAGTTTTGCGGGTTGAGATAAGAACAGCCAGATTTGAGTTGTGATATTTGGAGCATTTAAGTCGGTCGTTGTTGTGGAAATGCTTCCTGGGTGGGTGTGAGCAAGTGTGCCGTAGTGTTGGTGTTGTTCAAATCCTTTTTGTGGATGTTAAAGGGAGTTACGTGATAATGCAGAGGAAAGGGAATTTACTAGAATATGTTTTGATAAAGCTTTTTATTAGCATAACATAACAATGTCGTATGATGAATATAATAATAATAACTATGAGATTTTATAGCTCCGCAGAGAATCTAAGGGCGGTAAGAGAGCATATGGCAACATGTCCTTTGAAGGTTGACAGGCAAAGGCAAAAGGAATAGAGAAAGCTTCAAAACTTAGTTAGGAATAAATGATAATATCTTAATATCGACATAATGATAATATGATAATATAATATGATAATATGATAATATGATAATATGATAATATGATAATATGATAATATGATAATATGATAATATGATAATATGATAATATGATAATATGATAATATGATAATATGATAATATGATAATATGATAATATGATAATATGATAATATGATAATATGATAATATGATAATATGATAATATGATAATATGATAATATGATAATATGATAATATGATAATATGATAATATGATAATATGATAATATGATAATATGATAATATGATAATATGATAATATGATAATATGATAATATGATAATATGATAATATGATAATATGATAATATGATAATATGATAATATGATAATATGATAATATGATAATATGATAATATGATAATATGATAATATGATAATATGATAATATGATAATATGATAATATGATAATATGATAATATGATAATATGATAATATGATAATATGATAATATGATAATATGATAATATGATAATATGATAATATGATAATATGATAATATGATAATATGATAATATGATAATATGATAATATGATAATATGATAATATGATAATATGATAATATGATAATATGATAATATGATAATATGATAATATGATAATATGATAATATGATAATATGATAATATGATAATATGATAATATGATAATATGATAATATGATAATATGATAATATGATAATATGATAATATGATAATATGATAATATGATAATATGATAATATGATAATATGATAATATGATAATATGATAATATGATAATATGATAATATGATAATATGATAATATGATAATATGATAATATGATAATATGATAATATGATAATATGATAATATGATAATATGATAATATGATAATATGATAATATGATAATATGATAATATGATAATATGATAATATGATAATATGATAATATGACAAATAATACCCAAAATGCAAAATGCCTCAAAAAATTAAAATGAGCCTACAAAATCCTTACAAAATTGTGTCACATTAAAGATTCCGCATCAGTGTTGGGAAATTTTTTGTTTTTTTTTTCAGGTAAAATTTCTTTTACCGAGTTTGGGGCATTTTGCATATGCAAAGTAACCCAACATTGCAGAGATTAAAAATAAACCAGTTTGTTTTGAGGTGCCCATGGGCTGTAATACCGTTTTGCAATTTATTGCGACCTTCCTTCAAACACTTCTTAAAAAGACGTCGGCGCCCCTGAGTCCGTTTCTTTAAGGTATTCTTCGTAAATTATTTGGGGGATTTTTTAAAATATTTATTGAAATTTTCGTGCCTGAGTTATGTTTTGCCCAAGTTTTTTTGGGGAATTTTCATTGGAGCCAATTATATTACCCTGTATAGCGAAATGCATTATATCCCCAAAATTGTTGCCTCCACTGTCCCAAATATGTTATCCTGAGGACGAACCCTTACACACACCCCTACCAACCGATAAACCATACTAATGACATGCATAAACATCCTGTTATTCCTGTTCTCGTTGTCTCGTTTCTGTTACAAAATACATATGTTATCATGTCAAAAAGTTTTGTTTGAATAGAAAACTCTGTGTGTGTTTGTGTTAGCAGTGCGGCAACAACAAATTGGCATTTGTGGCTGCAACATTGGCAGCATCGGCAGCAGTTAGCAAGTAACTCCCTGCTGGGTGCGCCAACACAAGTTTGTGGCACGTTTGATGAAATATTTGCTCTCACATGGCAAAGGTGCAAAGATGTACAAAACGTTGGGGCTGTGCTTATACATACGAAAGTTAACAAATTTTGTTAATCTTTGATTATGCAGGAAATAGTTGCCAACACGAAACTGTAATTATTGATGTAAACTTTGTTGCAAAGTAATGGAGTTTGTGTAATAAAAGTTGAAGAAATACAAATCAAAGAACAAATGTTCGTTAAAGCTGTGGCAATTGTGTGAACAGTTGAGGTATCGAAGGCTGCTTTGCTTAGGATAATTTAAATAAATTGCAACAGATAGATCAAATGTGACATTGAATTAGTATCTCGGCAGTTGTTAAATTTCTTTGTAACAAATGTGTCGCTATATTTATATAATTCTATATTGCAGATATTGGGGAAATAGAGATTTTTTCCACAAACAGTCTATAGCCGTGTTCTTATTTAAAATCAATTAATATAAAATTTTTGTTATGTATATAAAATGAAGTCTACTTTGTTTATAATAATCGCTATATAATATTACTATTACCCCTTCTTGTCCTGTAACCTGCAACACCTTAACTTTTTCTTTGTGTCTCCTTTCATCCATCTTATCAAGAAACCTTTTAAATTTAAAATAGTTTCACCTGATTTCTTTAGTACAATCTTGTTGAGAGCTTTCACTCAATTTATTACAACACTTCTTATCTGCATGACAACAGAAAAAAGTGTTGAAAACACAACTAGAGCCAAGCTGGAAAGAAGCTAACAGCCCATAGTGTCCTTGTCTTTGTATCGTAACCTCTTCAACATACACACACATACATGACAATGTGTGTTAACCATATCATTGTTGTCTTTATCAAACATATGTATGCATGTGTGCAAAGCGTTGGTGCACAGCGCTATATAATGTATAGCATTGCTGTAAAGTAAATTGTGCCAAACAACAATGTAATCATATGTAACTTCCATCAAATGCAGTTTTTTTTTGTGCATCACAGCTGTCCTTTAAAGGATATTGAAGTGTCTCGGTATGCTCAATTCAGTTTTCGTTTTCTTTCCCCCTTCCCTAGAGGTCCGTCGTGTACCGTTCATGAATGTTATATTATCCTCTATGGTATAAACCTGATGGCACCTCAGTTGTTGTTTACTTGGTCTTTTGCTGTTGCTGTTGCTGCTGCTGCAGTTCCATTGACAACAAGTGCATGTTTTCAGCTTGAAATCTGTTCAACTCCTTCTCGTTTCCAGCAGTTTGGTATGTTCATTTTTATTTTTTGTCAGTTTTTTTTTTATAATTTTGAACTTGTCATGTCTTGTCTCTATTGCGGCAGCAGCAGCAGTCAACATAAAGAAAAAAAAAACGGAAAAAGACAACTTGTACAACTATTTAACTGACAGCATTTGCTGCTGCTCCTTGCCGACGCAGTGATGGTGATGGTGGTGGTGGTGCTGTGGTGCTGCATACAAAGTACTGCTGCTGTTGTAGCTGCTGCTGTCTTAACTGGGTCCTAAGTTGCAGTTAACTGTTGGTAAAGTTTGCTTTGAAAACTTTCATTTCTTGTGCTGTAAATCCCTGTCCGTCCGTCCGTCCGTCCTGTCTTTGTTTCCGCTTGTCGGTGTCTGTTTGAGTTGCTTGGTTCTCTTTAGTGTTTGCTTTGTTACTTTTTAGGTTTTTCTTGTGTTTTTGTTTTTTTTGTGCTCTTGTCACACTGTTCTGTTCTGCTTTTCCATTTTTTACTTACCTTGACATCGTATTGAAGTTTGACGCTAAAAGTTGAGGTATAGGATGACAACTACAGCGAAACTATTTTTGCAGCTATTATATGCAGAAAAGAAAAGTAAAAGCAGCAAAGACTGAATGCAGATTTGGGGAATGTAGAGAGAGAGATAGAGAGAGAGAGCTGGAAAATGTGAAAAACAAAGATGTAACATTTGTCCACGGAAAAAGTTTCACTTCCCAATTGCTACAATTTAAGGCGTGCAATTGTCAAAAGCTAACTAAGAATTTGTATGGAGTGAAAAAAAAGGATGTGTACTTATATATCCGGGAAGTGGGGAAAACAAATAAACCGTAATTTAAGTGAAGAGCCACTAGAAGATGTTCTGGCGTGGAAAACATATTTTTCAAGTATGTACATAACAATTGGGGACGTTATGTTAGCGTACGACTGAAATTCGCTGTAAAATATGAAAAGAAGCAGTTCTATACAGATTATGCTGTACCAGAAACTGTGTTTAAATGTTTTATAATAATAATGATAATACTCTACACTTTGGAGACATTGTTCTCTAAATTTTCACGGAAGGATCAAGAATGCAAACTTTGCTCCATTGATAGCAACAATAAAATATGGTAAATAATGATTCATTTTGAAATATCGCTTTTAATTAAATATTAAACACTGAAAATAGTACTAGATGATGCAGTCCTTATTATAACTTAAAAGAATGGCCTCTGGCAATTATTTGCTCAAATATCATTTTAACCTTACAATAACCTTACCTGGCAATAATAACAAAAACACATAATCCAAATTCTTAATATTTGATAATCGTCTGTTATCTTACATTGCTAATAAATCCAATCATTATAACTATGCTTACATATCAATTTCCAAGTTAACTTAAGCAATGTAATATTGATTTTAAGTAGGTCATTTTACTTAGTTTAATTAATATTAAATACATGACGCAGCATTCCGGCAGGTCTCATTAAAGCTTCTATTGAAAAGTCACCACTATCATCTGTCATCATTATTTGAGTTTTTCCATTAACACAATTAGCAGTGGCCACCGAGCAAATATCCTGTCTCTCTCTCTCTATCTATCTGTACATAATATGCCACTTGTCTTGATATTTAATTGATTTAAATGACAATTGCTTAAAAGCATTAAACACATCACAGCCAGTTAACGGAAACTTAATTACTCTTTCTCTCACACACACACACATACACACTTATGCACTTGGCTCATAACTGTAGGCGATTACTTAAACATGTAATCACACACAAAGTTTGTGTTATGATTATTTAACAAAATAGAATAAATACAACTTAGGTATTTTTACTTGAGTCAGCAATATAAACACATTAAATTATTATCTTAAACCGAGCAAAAGGGTATATGCGTGTGTGTGTGCTTATACACATTCAAACAACAACAGCTGTTACATGTTTAAGCCTCCCCCCGCGGCTATGAGGGCATATTTAATTCATACTTTATGTTTGCATAAAATTTATTACAAATACTTATTTATACAATAATCAGAGAAATGTATGCATACACCGACAAGTTACAATACATACAATGGCACATACATATATAATTAAATACGAAATAATGTAATATTTTTTTAATTAAATTTAACCATGGGTATGGGCAACCACAGACTGACGTCCAACGCGGAGGCCACAGAAATGTTAAATCTTTTTGGCATATATAAGAGAAAAACGATGATAATTTTCTCATGACTGCCACAGATGGAAGGAAGGTCATAAAGGAGCACTTTAAGCGATTTATTGTGTATTTAAATTAAGGCAATAGCTGAGATATTTTTCTTTTCTGGTAAAATATTTGGGGAGAAATATTTTTGAATTTGAGGTTTGTGAATGTGCTAAAGGTTTTATTGAAATGAGTATTTAATAAAACATGTAATTTGGTGCAAACAAATTTGAATATAATGTATTTCCAGGGAAAATTATGCTTTTTGCAAACACCTTGAAATTTTGTAGGCATTTGTTATACTAAGTGATGGAATTAAGCACAAGGTGTGACTAATTCTTTGAAATGCAGATGGCAGCATAGATATTGATAAATAATTTTAGTATCAAAGCAGCACTTTAAAATGAAAAGAACAATGCATCATGGATGGCTGCATTACATGAGTCTCTTTACGCCAGATCCAAACAAGCGTGATGGTAATCCACCATCATAGATGCATAGATATAAGTATATTATTTAACATTATGAAATGGACAATATTTTTAAAATTCCACGAAAAGTCTTAACAGTAACAAGTCTGCCATACATCTTTCTTTAAAACTATTTGAATATAATAATATAACTCATACCACATGCGCAACAACAGCATTAATATTAATCATACGCATCGCTAATAGTAAATAGTGAGTAGTATTAAAAAACATTACCCACCAAAAGATTATTCGCCAAATTATACTTTATTATCTTCAGCAGATCAAAATTCCAGAATCTTAGAATTTTTGGCTCCGTAGATACTTCATTTGGTGCCGTTGGGGACGTAAAGTGAGTCTTGCATCTCAAGCCGACTAACATCCTCCTTCGTGGTGGCACCTGGGCAATGGTATTTGTGGTATTTTTTATCATGAATAGCGGCTGATAGTAACCGACGAACCCGATGCACAGTGGTCGTCCCATTGGCCAAAAATAAAAAAATTAAGTCAAAATTATGCGTAAAACTGTGACAACACTATCTCACAATAGATTTTGCTCATTCAAATAACTTTTGGTTTTGCTTTATTCCACCTGTCCTCTATAAGAATAGCCGCAAAAGGCAGAATATGAAAATAATTTTGTTTCGCAGCGTGAGTAACTTTCAAGTGAAGGTCCAAATTAAAACGTAAAAACTTCCTTAAAAAGATTGCTTAGAATTAAATATTGTAAAGGGAGGTATTAACTATTATTTAAAAGAATTAAAAACTCCTCAGAATGTTGTGTCTGTTTTAGTACTAACTCGTGTGTAGCCTTAAATATCACTTAGATTTTTAGTTGCGAAGTCAATCGAAGTTAACAACCAAATTTGTTGTAGAATGTTTACCAATATTTACATATAATATGATATAAATTTCAGCTGCGGAAATTTGCGGATTGTTGAGTTATCTTAAATAGAACAAAGCGGCCTCACCGTTTTCGGTGTCATTTTTTGATTGTGTACTTTAAGGGAGGTCCTTGAATCCTTTGTCCGACATTGACCAAACTGTATATGTAGTCATAGATTGATGAAATCAATGGATATACCGACTTTGGTACTTTGGTATGCCTGCTATGAAATTTAAATTTTCAGGATCTAAGAGAGGATCTTGAATCCTTTGTCCGACATTGACCGAATTTGGATTTAGTCATAGATTGGTGGAATCCATGGATATGCCGACTTTGGTGTGCCTACTATGAAATTTAAATTTTTAGGATCTAAGAGAGGTTCTTGAACCCTTTCACAGATTTTAACCAAATTTTAGAAATTGGTGTCATTAAAGAAGACTGTGCGATGTGCCAAATATTATTCACCTATGAAAACTCCTTCTATTTTTGGCCGCTCTTTGTATGAAACGGCAACCACTGTGCGATGGTTGGGCTAGCCACCCGCCTTCAGGTACTTTTGCTGGCTATTTAAACACGAGAAAGAAAAAGTAACAAACGGAACCCCCCAAACGTTGATGACCACCGCAAACGAAATAAGGACCATGATTTAAGGATATGTACCTGGAACGTCCGGACTTTCTATAAAGAAGGTGCCACTATATGACTGGCGGACGTCCTCAAAAAATATAAGGCTGACATCACCGCCATCCAGGAGATAAGACGGACAGGACAAGGATGCTCGCGACGCAAAAATTGCGACATCTATTACAGCTGCCATGGCGAAAAGCACGAATTTGGATGTGGATCAGACATCTTGTCCCGCGATCCAATCCTGTTAGTGATCGAATAGCCGCAATCCGCATCAAGGCGAAATATTTCTACATCACGCTAATTTGTGCTCATGCCCCGACGGAAGATAAATACGATGAGATTTAATATGCATTTTACGAGCGCCTAGAGGACACATACGACCGCTGCCCTACCCACGACATTAAAATTGTTCTGGGAGACTTCAATGCAAAAATATGAAGGGAAGATGTTCTTGGTCAATTGATCGGTAAATTCAGTCTGCATTCCGACACGTCAGACAACGGATTTAGGCTGGTTAGCTTCGCAGCGCGGAGGAACATGGTAGTGAGTGGAACCAGATTCCAGCACAAAGATATCCACAAGGCAACTTGGCTATCCCCTGGTCAAAACACCAAAAATAAAATTGATCATGTTTTAGTTGATGACAGGCAGGCGGATCATCACCTGGTTGCAGCCAAGGTGCGAACAAGATTGAGCAGAGCGAAAAAACGCATGTAACCAAACACAAAGAAAGCTAGACTTCGAAAAGCTGCAAACCCCAGAGATAACTACTGCCTACTCTAACCAGCTCTCTCAACTTTTACGACACAACGCCTCTACTTCTGACGTTCCCGATCCACAGTGGCAGCCTATTGCGCATTCCATGGCAACTGCCGCAACAACCATGGTAGAATATGAAAAATGGCGCTCAGACGAATCCTGGCACGATGAAGAATGTCGCATAGCGTCTGGGGAACAGAATGCTGCTTACAGCGCAACGCTACAGCCAATTGTAACCCGTGCTGTTAGGGAACGGCACTAGGAGACAGTAAAATAGGAGAGACAGCTATTTAAGCGAAAAAAAAAAGTCAGGTAAAGGAACGGAAAAACGAGGATATAGAGCGAAACAGGAATAGACGAGAGGCCCAAAAATTTTACCAGAAAGTAAGAGTTTTCCAGAAAGTGGGTTTCCTTCTGTAAGGACAAGTATGGAAATCTGGTCAAAGATACGCAGAGTTTGCTGCATATATGGAGAAAACACTTACAGCAACTGCTGGTTCCAGAAGGCAGTACACGAAAAGTATCATGCCAATTGTCGACGACGGCTTAGATTGCCCACCACCAAGTCAAGCTGAGGTAAGAAGAGCAATATCGAGGCTGAAAAACAACAAAGCAGCCGGTGCCGACGGTCTGCAGGCAGAGCTCTTCAAGTCCGGTGGCGAGCAGCTGATAACGAGCATGCACCAGGTCCTACGCATGGTTTGGCTCAAAGAGTGCATGCCCCACGATTAGAATTTAAGCGTATTATGTCCTGTGCTGATAAAAAAAAGGCAATCCAAGTGTGTGCTCCAACTACCGCGGGATCAGCCTTTTACCCATCGCATGTAAGGACCTGTCGAGTGTGCTATGTGAAAGACTAAATCCAGTGTTATCCAACCTGATCGGGCCTTATCAGTGTGGCTTTACACCTGGTAAATCAACAACTAAGGAGATATTCACACTTTGGCATATCCAGGAAAAGACCCAAGAGAAACGGAACGACACGTACTATCTTTTCGTCGACTATAAAGCTGCCTTCGACAGCCCGATACGACAGAAATTACTAGAAGTCATGGCTGATTGTGGTATTCCAGCGAAGCTGATACGCCTTTGCGGAATGACGCTGAATGGCACGAAGTCTTCAGTGAAGATTGGCAAGGACCTTATGGAGCCATTCTATACCAGACGAGGCTTGAAACAAGACGACGGCCTATCGTGTGACATCTTCAACATAGTAATGGAGATGAAAATTAGGAGAGCTGCAGTAAACACGAGTGGCACGATATTCAACAAAAGCCACATGGTACTCGCGTACGCTGATGACGTAGACACCATCGGTCGAAAATTGCGGGATATGACTGCAGCCTTCTCAGGTATACAGAAGGAATCAGCGAAAATGGGTCTAACGGTGAACAACAATAACGGTTGACAACTATAATTTCGAGGTGGTAGATAATTTTATCTACCTAGACTCCGCCATCAACAAAAGAAATAATGTCAGCCTAGAGATTTCGAGAAGAATCCTGCTTGCCAATAAATACTAAGCAAACGATTCAATGACAGAGCCCTCTCTCGACGAACAAAACTCCAGCTATACCAGATATTGGTTCTACCTGTCTAGGTGTACGGTTCGGAATCCTGGTCTATGACACAAGCGAATGAATCGGTTCTGGCTGTATTCGAGAGAAATATACTCCGTACAATTTATATGGGCCTATCATCGTTAACGGAGAGTATCGGCATCGTATGAATCATGAGCTGTTCGAGCTGTACACCAACATTGACGTGGTCAGACGTATTAAGGTGCAGCGATTGCGTTGGCTAGGTCATGTTGTACGCATGGACAAAATAGATTCAACACGAAAAGTCTTCGACAATGAATTCGATGGACGGCTCAGAAGAGGGCGACCAAGACTCCGTTGGAAAGACCAGGTTACTGAGAACCTTACAGAACTTGGTGTGACTTACTGGAGAAGAAGCGCAGAGGATCAAGGCGCTTATAATATTTTTCTACGTGCGGTATATAATCTAGTGGGATTGCAAAAAAGTGCCAGCTAAGTAAGTAAGTAAACACCTGCGGGATATGACACAGTAGCACATTTTCCTACTTCAAACTCTTGAACCAATTGAAACCCACAAAATCTGAAAGCTGATGATAGTAGAAGAAAAACCCCAACTGGGTTTTCAATTATTAGCTAAGGTTTTCTTTTAATTCATTTTCGAAGTTTTCGACTGAGAAGATTTTTGTAGTCTATATCTCGTGAACTATTCCAAATATAGCTTTTCTCTCTTCAGCAAATTTTTAGCTTTTAATCAGATCTAAAAATTTTGCCTTGAGATAAAATCAAGAAAACAACAACATCTTACTCAAAACAGCAAAACTGCACAGAAATCACTTTCAATTGTACGTATATCGAAATTAAAAATGCTATGCTTTTTAAAATGAAATAGATACAAAATAGAAATAAATCAAAAAACAATAAAAATCTATGATGAAATGTTACGATTTTTTTACATTTTTGTTGTTTTGAGTGAGATTATGTTGTGTTTTTGATTTTATCTGAAGGTTAAATTTTTAGATCTGATTAAGAGCTAAAATCTTACCAAAGAGAGACATCAAAATTTTGAATAGTTTACGAGATATAGCCTTAAGAATCAGTACATGATTTTTGAACTTTCAAAAATGAATAATAAAAAAACCTTAGCTAATAATTCTAAACCCAGCTTGGGGTTTTCTTCTACCATCATAAGCTTTCAGATTTTGTGGATCTCAATTGGTTCAAGTTTTACTGCTGCACTGTGTTATGGGTAACTTACTTTAAATTTGAAGGAATTTACAATTTGTATTTCTATTAACAAGGAAAATGATGGCAGACAAACATAGACAAAGACGTCTTCAGAAGCGTTGTACACCAAGCGTATGATTAATATTAATTCGGTTGTTCCCTCTGTGTGGTATGAGTAATATAATTTTATTAAAATAGGATTTACCGACATTCCGACGTAGTGCCATAACTTAGGCAACATAGTTTTGTGTCTCTATTAGTAATTGATGGACTAATGCGCTTCAGAAGATGTATACTTCAGCGTCAAAAAAAGTATATTCGGTTAAAAGAAGAAAATTATGATTTTAGAGGTTTATCTAAATCTAAAAGAAAATGAAAATTAAAATGTTAACTAAACTCAGTAGAAAATTACAATTCAATTAACATCATATATATATATATTAGACCGACTCACCAAAAAAAAAATATCGTCGATACACCCCCCAAAATGTACCTTTGCTTCTTTTCTTTAAAAACTATTTCCTATGATACTAATATTTCACATATTATCTTTAGTACATTTTTTAAAAACGGTCCAGCTCACTGGATCTTAATCCTAGTCACGAAATTTTTTGCTATTCATCATAAAACAAGCCAAGGTACATTTTGGGGGGGGTGGACCGAAGATAAATTTTTTGGTGAGTCCGTCTAATGTATATGTATGATGTTAATTGAATTGTAATTATCTACTGAATTTAATTAACATTTTTATTTTCTTTTTCTTTTAGTTTTAGATAAACCTCTAAAATAATACTAATCTTCATGCAACATTAATTTGTTTTTTTTTTTTTTGCAATTTTAGCTCAAAACTTAAAACATTATTTAGCTTTTATCACTGCTGATCCTTGCTAAGCTCTATGCAGCGCTACACTTGTAGCTATGTCTGACAGTTTTTGTTTTTATTGCCTTTTGTTCCATTTTCTTTTTATCTTCTGCCACTCGAGGTCCTTTGCGTTCTCTCAGCTTTTTTCGATTTGTGGCTTTCAATGAGACACTGTCATTTCATTATGCTAAAAATTCAATTAGTTAATTGTGTTTAATATCACCATTTTGTAATTGTTCTTACATTAATGTTGACTTGTTGTTGATTGTTATTATTATGATTATCTACAAAATTCCATTTTCATTCGTTCTTTCTCAATGCTTTTGATTTCATTATAATTTGAGAGCTTTTTGCGCTTTGCTCTTCTCGCTGCGTGTGTCAACGATTATTTTTGAATTTTAATATTCCATTAAATTAATATGAAATTTTACGCGTAATTAGTTTTCTTTTACGGCGACCTAAGAGACCTGCTGATGCTATGGGAGTGTTTGTGCCGAAAGAACAAGGCATTGGCTTGGTACATGTATACTATTGCATTGTGGCCAGGGCCGGGCGGGAATACTATGTCAGTTATGCCAACACAACCAATGGGAGTAAAATGAGATAGGAACATTTGCGTTTATCAGCGCACAGTTATTGAAAATATTCATTAAACTGAGGAAATACGATGACAATGACTACGACAGGGGTGGGACGTATATTAGTTGATGAAATGATATTCATTGTGGAAAATTGTGCGGCAGTGATAACTAACTAACAATTTTGAGCACTTCGAATTCTGGTATAATTTTTATATTAGCGAAAAATCATCTCTCTCTCTCTCTCAATATCTATTAATAGATAAATGGTGAAATAACAATTTCTTTTTCTATACCGCTAACGCCACAAAGCAAAATCAATTTCACGCAAATGATGGCACAAATTCGTTGAAAATGCATACCAACAACAACAACAACAAAAACATCGTGTCAAACGCAATGAAATCACCAAAACTGCAAAAATGAAAGAACGTAGCAAAGCAGAAGAACGGAAATTGCAACGAAGTTAAGCAAACTTAGTCATGGTTGGACCCCTCCTCCTCGCCAACACTCCTGCTAACAAATCATTTGAACGGTATATAACCAGCGTAGCGTTAACGACAAATTGTAACAAACAGGTGAGACATAGTAAAATTTGCAAACGAATATTTACCGAAAACTGTTCCCTTGAGTGTTCGACCACAGAAGAAAAGCAACGATGTGCCGTTAACACAATTACATACCTACGTAGCAGAAATGCAATCAACTGATACTACAGCAGAAATGAACTCACACATCCGTTTCCTTGCAGTATGATGCACACCTACACACACACTATTTTACACTTAAACTCACAGGAAGTTAAATATCCTAGTCACGCATTCCGTAATGCACTCTCTCTCGGGGGAAGTAGTACTCTTCTGAGGTAGGTTATGTTAAAGCAACAGCAACCATAAGAGAACCGCGTAATACAACATTGAACGTTGAAATCGGATTTAATGCGTGACTAGAAAATTTAAAACAGCAAAAATTGCATACCAAGTGTAGAAGCAGTATATCCGTTTCCTCTTTCCGTCGTCATGTCAATCCTGCTGCTGCTGCTGCCAAATTGAACAACAACAACGCTAACCAACCATCAGCCAGCGAACAGCGGTAGAAGGATATGAAAAGTACTCAAATGTAATGAAGTGGAACAAAGTAACAGAATATTGAATGATGGTGTGTGCGCGCAAGAGAAAAAAAAATGTAAAAGTGAAAGACAAGTAAATTGATAAGTTGTTTTGCGAAACGATTGTACGCTAAAGGAACTATATACTCGTGGGAATGGCTTAAGGGTACCTTAGGTGTTTGGTAGTGGCAACAAAGATTTCAGCAAAAGGTGTTGATGGCTATAAGTATCTAATTGCAGGAAATATTTATCAATAACGTACAGAGCCACAACTAGTGGTGGTGCAATAGTTCAGAGAGAGAGGTAGTAAAATAATTTGATGATAGTAAACAGCTGCGGGGAATTATGGGTAACGTAATTTTAATTGGAAGGAATTTTAGATTTGTATTTATATTATGAAGGAAACTGACGACAGACAAACATAGACAAACACGTCTTCAGAAGCGTTTTACACCAAGTGTATGATTAATATTAATTCGGTTGTTTCCTCTGTGTGGTATGAGTAATATAATGTTATTTAAATAGGATTTACCGACATCCCGACGAAGTGCCATAAATGAAGCAACATAGTTATGTGTCTCTACCAGTAAATGATGGACTAAAGCGCTTCAGAAGACGTATGATTGATGTGAATAAGAACAGTGATATGGTGTTGATGGCTGTAGGTATCTAATTGCAAGGTCACAAATAGTAGTTAGTTAATTAAAGAAGAGAAAGTTAAATGATTTCCCTGATAATCATTTGAAACAATATTGTATGTTTGATATTAACTCGGTTGTTTCCTCTGTGTGGTATGAGTTATGTCCTTTATTTAAGTAAGAATTACCTACATCGTAGTGCAGCAAATTAAGCTGCATGAGAAACATCAATTGACTTATAGTAAATGATGAACGAAGGCGCTTCTGAAGTCGTTTGATGTATACGAAGAGGAATGTTTTATGTATTGTATAATAATTTCGATTTCGATGCAACAATACAGGCAACTTGTATTTTGAATGAAATAACATAATTCATACCACATGGGAAACCGCTGAATTAATATCAATCATACGCTCTCCGTTTTTCTTAAAGTAAATTATGGACTAATGGGCTTCAGTAGACAAATTATTCATGCGAATAGGAAGAATCTTTTGGTGTTGATAGCCATAAGTATATAATTGTAAGAAGAAATCTTTCTGATGCATTTTACACCATCTTTTACTATTAGAGACATAAAACAGTATGATGGATATTAATTCGGTTGTTCACTATGTGGTATGAGTTATATAAAATTACTTAAATGTGGTCCACCTACCGTAGTCCTACAAACTATGCAGCATAATGATGTTTTTCTAATAGTAAATGACGAACTACTAACGCTGTTCTTAAGACGTATGATTTATATGAATAGACAAATTTCCATGTGTGGTTTAGTGATTTCTATTATAAAATTGCAATGCTGCTAAGTTTGAAGCGCTACTAAATAGGCAAATGGTATTTAAAATAAAATAAAATTACTCATACCACATGGGCAACAACCGATGTTATATTAATCATACACTTTTGTCTCTCTAATAGTTAATAAAGAAGTAAATATGTTCAGAAGTCGTATGATTAGTTATAAAATTATTTCTATTAATAAATGACACTGCTGCTGCTTAGCACTACGCTTTGTACCACTACGGATTAGGAAAATCGCATTTGAATAACATAAAATTACTCATACCACATGATTAACAATTGAATTAATATTAATCATAAATTTTTTTGTTTGTTTCTCTAATAGTAAATGATGAACTAGATATGTTCTGAAAGCGTAGGAAAATTTCTATGATTGTTTATTACAAAATTCCAATAATTTCACATTCATTTTATGTTACCATATGTATATGAGAAATCAATAAAAAAAAATGGGCCTAATTGTCAGTACCTTTTTGTCTATAAGACCTCATCAAAGTTCTGCAACATAAAAGCTCGATTGATTCCAACAGTACTGGATATCGAGTGGTTAACATAAGAAAGTGCAACGATTTCCTTTAAGAACACCTGCATAACAGTAAATAAAATGGTTTTCATAGAACACAGCCGATAAGATTTATTGGTAAAGTATTTTCAGTTGGAGAAAATTTTATCAGCATTTCTGGTGTATAGCAAAATGATAACAGGCGAATTGTGGCACCAAATTTACCCTAAATTTTATATCGTTCAAAGTGAAATACGCCTTTATAAGCGCTATAGTCCATCTATTATTATTATAGTAACACCTGCGAATGATTAATATTAATTTGAGTTGTTCCACAAGTGGTATGAGTAATTTTATGTAAATAATATTTATAGATACAATGCAGTGCTATAATTTAAGCAGCGTAGTGCTGTTTCTATAATGGTAAAATGATAAGGCGTATGATTAATACAAATATGAATACTTGTATGTTTTCTACAGTGATTCTTATTACAAATATACACTGCTGCGAAATTATTAACACTACGATGCATGTAAATCTTAGTTGAATAAAATTAAATAATTTTTAACGCAAAGTCAACAACTGAATATATATTAATCATACGCTTGTGCCTCTTTTAAAGTAAAAAATGAATAAAAAATAATATAAATCATACTCTTTTGTTTCTCTAATAGTTAACAATGGACTACAGCGAACCTGAAGGCGTATGATTAATGTGAATAGGGTTATAGGTTGCAACGAACTTCAAACGCTGGAAGCGGTAACTAAAACTTCGTTGGTCCAGGTTAAAGGCTTGTTTTCCATAAATAGTGTTACGGACTATCTCCCGAGTGCAAACTAATTTGGAATTCTTTACTACTTGCGGCAATTAACACAGTACAAAATTTTTCAGCTCATTAATATGGGACTCAATTCTGAGAACTGCACCTGAAAGTAGCCCCAAAAAAAAGAAGTCCTGCATCATTCATTTTGTCAAGTTACATGCCATAATAATTGAATATCGATTTGAAGTTAGTAAGTATTTTATAGGGGAATTTGTCACGTTTTAGGCTCTTTTGTTTCATATAACTCAAGAACCACTAGTCCGATTTAAAAAAAAATAAGAGTTAATCTTTATTTGTATCTTTTAATCTGTTCATATGTCTAACGTTTCCCTTTATAAGCAACAGTTACACTTTACCATTCATTGAATGATTTTGAACTAGGTTTATTTGTAGCAGTTACAATAAAACTGTTGTACTATGGGGCGCGCGATTATTATTTATGATAATCATACGCCACCACATAACAATATAACAAAAGAGCCTAAAACGTGGCAAATTCCTCTACACGATAATTAGTAACTTGAAAACGATATTAAATTATTATGGCATGCAACTTGACAAAACGAATGATGCAAAACTTCTTCTTTTTGGGGCTACTTTAACGTGCAGTTCTCAGAATTGAGTCCCAAAATCATGTGTTGTACTGTGTAATGGATAAATATCTGCTGTTCTTGTCAAATATGAAGAAAGAGAAGAATGTATCATAAAATAATTTTTATAAAAAATAATGTTATGAAATCTAGCCAAATCACTGCAAATAGCATTTAACTCATTGTTAATTTGTTGCTTTTTCCTATCACCAAACATATGACTCTTTTAACACGGTTTACTCAATTTCCCGAAGTTTGTTATAAATTTAAAAATATATTTTTCAAATACACATTCTCTATAGCTTTGAGTGCAACCACAAACCAAAAAAAAAATTCCAAGAAACTAATAAAAATTTTCTTTGCTTATTTCATTACTTGTTAACCACAAACAAACAAAATTCCTACGCTTTGCACTCGACTAAAAAAAAAGTTTGCAACAATTTCACTTAACATCATGCAAACCTAAACAGAAATACTGCTCAACTTACCTAAATTCTTGACTAAAGAAATCAGGGCAAATAACATAATTTAACAAAGAAAATTTTAGTTTCTTTCGAAGCAGCTATGCCACAAGTTGTGGCATCAGCAATAGGTGAATGGGAAACCATTAGATTGCTAAACATGTACAACAAAAAGTGAAACAAACATCGAAAATATATTTTATCTTTTGCCAATTGATGAGAAAATTTCTAAGTGAGCATAAAGTTTTGTAAATAAAGTCAACAATTAGTGTAGTTTATTTGCCAGAAAATAGCAAATAGGTGATTCATTTTCGTTACGAATGTCTCGGTGATGATGTGTAGGCTTGTGCTCAATTAGCAGAGTTTTCAGTCGATGTTACTATTGGTTTTCTTTGTTGGTGAAGCCTAAGTATTACATTTTAATAACACAAATATAAGTTTATTTATAGCAATATAAAATGGCTATTATATGAAAAACATTCTACGACATACTTATACCAATTGTGTTTTTTGCCCCAAATGAGGACAAATTGGCTTCGATTTCTGCATTCCACTCAAATTTCTATATTTCGTATACCTTAAAACATATTTACTAAAAGTGTGTAGAAACATTATTTTTAGATGCATTTACGTATTATCATTATTAATTCCAGTATTGTCATATTAATTAGACACATACGTATGATTGATATTAATATAGGTAATCAACTAGCAAAATGACTTCGTTTAATGGTCATGTCGAATCAGAAATCACGTATGATTAATATTAATTACAGTAAAGTCTTATTACTTACAGGTATACGTATGATTGATATTAATAAGGGTACAATCAACTTGTAACACTCGTATGCCTACTTTAAATGACAGTGTTTAATCGGAGTTAGTAGACAAATACAAATAGACAAATCTTTAGAAATTACCATGGAATTATCGGTAGTAGACATATGATGATTATGCGTGAAGTGAAGTTGAAGTGGTTTTCACACTAAACAGTTGCCGAGAATTATCGTTAAAGCACTTTCACTTTAAAAGAATTATATCTAAACTTCTGGTCGTAAGCAAATTGATGATGACAGGCGAATTGTGGCACTAAATATATCATTAACTTCTAACGTGAATAGTAAAAGTGAGATGAACCGTTTATTACAGTGTGAAACATTTTCAGAATCATTGTCCGGGGGCTGAGAAATTCCAAGTCAGGGTGTAAGTACTATGCCAGTATAGGAAAATCCCCCAAAGGGTTTGGCATTCTCAATCCAAATCATTCTTAAGGTACTAGGTCTGTATTGTAAAACCCCCAAAGGGTTTGACATTCTCAACAATTCTGCCAAAGAATTTACACTCTAGCTAGAAACTAAACTTAGATAAGGAAAAAATTTAAAATATCAAAAAAAAGTATGACCTGAGAATTTCATACTCTTTGGGGGTTTTACTATAATATCCTTGTACCTTCACCCTAACGTGGAAAACAACGTTTGATTAATATTAATTAGGTTGTTTTCTATGTAGTACAAGTTATATCTATATATATAAAAATGGTGGCAAAAATGTATAGTAATTCATCAATTGAGAACGGCTGGACCGATTTTGCTGATTTTTTTTCAGTTGTTCGTAATTTCCAGGAGAAGGTTTATGTAAAAGAAAATTTTGGGAAAATCCTCCGGAAAAGCCGGAAAATTGGAAAACCCGAAAATTGCTTTTTTGTATGGAATTTTGTGTGGAATTGTTACGAATGACTTTTCGAATGGAAAAATAAAAATATTTTGTTGGAAAATTTGGAAAATTCCGGAAAAATTCGAAAAATGTTAATACTATTTTTCGACGAAATTTTACTTTTTATCGTAGGATTTGATAGTTTTGGATGATGTAACTTGCAAAAAATTTCGAATAACTATTTCGAAATGACTTTCCGAATGGAAAAATAGAAAAATTCTCAGTGGAAAATTCCGAAAAAATCGAAAAATTTAATTTTTTTTCGGCAAAATTTTGCATTTTATTGCCTGATTTGAGGTAAATCGAAAATTAAATTTTTGTCGGTTTTCGAATGGAAAAATAGAAAATTTAAGTTGGAAAATTATGAAAAATGCCAAAAAAAAATGTTTTTTTTCGACAAAATCTTGGTGGAAAACCCGGAAAATTCCAGAAATTTTTTTTTCAGTTGTTCGGAATTGCCTGGACAAGGTTTATGCGAAAGAAAATTTGGGGGAAATCCTTCGGAAAAGTCGAAAAAATCTAAAACTACCTTTTTGTATGGAACTTTGTGAGAAATTGTTTCGGAATGGATTTTCGAATAGAAAAATGGAAAATTTTTGTTGAAAAATTCGGAATATTCCGGAAAAATTTAAAAAAATTGAATTTTTTGGACGATGTAACTGTGAAAAACTTCAGATTATTCCGAAACGATATTTTGAATGGAAAAATAGAAAAATTCTCGGTGAAAAACTCGAAAAATTAAGGAAAAACTTGGACTTTCACAGAAATTTTGCATTGTATTACTTGATTTGATAAAATTGCAATTTGATTTGTGGTATAAAAATGTGTATGCAATTGTCAAATAGGATTTGATAGTTTTGGATGATGTAACTTGCAAAAAATTTCGAATAACTATTTCGAAATGACTTTCCGAATGGAAAAATAGAAAAATTCTCAGTGGAAAATTCCGAAAAAATCGAAAAATTTAATTTTTTTTCGGCAAAATTTTGCATTTTATTGCCTGATCTGAGGTAAATCGAAAATTAAATTTTTGTCGGTTTTCGAATGGAAAAATAGAAAATTTAAGTTGGAAAATTATGAAAAATGCCAAAAAAAAATGTTTTTTTTCGACAAAATCTTGGTGGAAAACCCGGAAAATTCCAGAAATTTTTTTTTCAGTTGTTCGGAATTGCCTGGACAAGGTTTATGCGAAAGAAAATTTGGGGGAAATCCTTCGGAAAAGTCGAAAAAATCTAAAACTACCTTTTTGTATGGAACTTTGTGAGAAATTGTTTCGGAATGGATTTTCGAATAGAAAAATGGAAAATTTTTGTTGAAAAATTCGGAATATTCCGGAAAAATTTAAAAAAATTGAATTTTTTGGACGATGTAACTGTGAAAAACTTCAGATTATTCCGAAACGATATTTTGAATGGAAAAATAGAAAAATTCTCGGTGAAAAACTCGAAAAATTAAGGAAAAACTTGGACTTTCACAGAAATTTTGCATTGTATTACTTGATTTGATAAAATTGCAATTTGATTTGTGGTATAAAAATGTGTATGCAATTGTTCCGTAGTGGCTTTTTTCGACGAAATTTTTCATTTTAACGTATGATTTGATAATTTTGGACGATGTTAATATGAAAAATTTCGGATAATTATTCCCAAATGATTTTTCGAATGGAAAAGTAGAAAAATCCTTGGTGAAAAACTAGGAAAATTCCGGAAAAACTTGAAACATTTGGATAATTCGACGAAATTTTGCATTGTGTTGCTTAATTTAATGATTACAGTCAATGTAAAAATGGAAAATTCGTTAAGATGCTTGGAAAATTTCGGATTATTGTGAAATTTATTATGTTTTAACGCTTTGCATCACACAAAAATATAACGGATGTTTTCAAATGACGTCATTAGAAGCCAACTCAGCTACAATCCGAGTTATAAGGTAATGGCGTCTCATTACACAGTGGAACAGTGAAAAAACACACAAACGTAGTTATGCATGTCTGATAGTATTACTGAAGCTGAGTAATACCCTAGCTCAGTTCGACAAGAATAGTAAATTTTAAATAATATTATGTCATCGTGGCTTTTTTCAAAAAGTAACAAAATTAATTTTTTTTCACTTTTTTTCTAAAATACGTCGCCAAAACCTTTTATTTCTTTTCGTTTCTTTTTTAAAAAATAAAGAAGGCACATTATTTTTTGAAATTAACTATTCTAGGAATATATTTCGCAAAATGTTATTTAAGCTAGGGTTTACTCAATATTGGGTGTTTTCGAAAAAGTGATTTTATGTCATAATATTATTATTAAAATGAACAATTCTTCCAACTTTTTTTTAAATTTGCTTTTAAATATTCATGTTTCATATTTTCAAACATAAACCATCTTTGCTACCACCACCTAACGAAGATTATAAGTTCCTTTCGTTGGTGATTTGGCAATTGAACTAGATCAACGTTGTAAAATTTTTACTGCGAAATGATTTTACAATTGCAAAATCTGCTGCACGAGCATAATGCATTGGTCAGATTATCGGAGCAGACAAAAGACCCTCTGGAGGCCATGCAAGACAATTCAATGCTCCCACTATCAATGAAGTCGCAGTGGTGATTGTTGGGGAGAAAGTGGAATCACGCGATATTGTTCTCAAGCGTCGGAATGGTGGACAACTGCATTCAATACCCGTTGATGTTCTGTCGTACAGATGATGGCTATCACTTCTTTTTCATTCTCCATTTAAGTTCGAATTCGTATTTCATAGCTACGTGTCATCCGTCGAACCCGAGCGCATTGTGGGACGACATTTTGCACAGAATTCGCACGACAATATTGAATTTCGATCTTAAAATTATCGAGTTTGGGAATACCAGCGCTAAATCGTTCGATGCACAACGCATTCAATCGCGAATTGCAACGAGAGTGCGGTGACAACGAAATTGTTGCCGGGTCAGCTAGTAGTTTTATACAAAACAGATCTAGCTACATCGTAGTGCTAAAAATTAATCAGCATAGTGTTGTTTCTCTAACACAGTACAAGATTTTTCAGCTCATTGATTTGGGACTCAACTCAAAGAACTGCATGTGGAAGTAGTCTCAATAAGAAGAATTTCTGCATCATTCGTTTGGTCAAGTTACATGCCATAATAATTTAATATCGATTTGAAGCTAGTAAGTATCGTATAGGCGAATTTGTCACGTTTTTGGCTCTTTGTGTCATTAGAGGGGAAAAAAATGTATGATTAATATCAATTCGGTTGTTCCTATGTAGTATGTCTTATATATTTTTATTCAAAGCAGATTTATCTACATCGAAAGTGCTACAAATTAATCAGCATAGTGATGTGTCTCTAACACAGTACAACATTTTATAGCTCGTTGATTTGGGACTCAACTCTGAGAACTGCACGTGAAAGTAGCCTCAAAAAGAAGAATTTCTGCATCATTCGTTTTGTCAAGTTACATTCCATAATAATTTAATACCAATTCGAAATTAGCAATTATCGTATAGGGGAATTTGTCACGTTTTAGGCTCTTTTGTTTGACATAACTCGAGAACCACTAGTTTGATTTAGCTGAAGCAAATTTAAACAAAATAAGAATTACAATACTTTGAATCTGTTCTTATAACGTTTCCCTACATAGGCAACTTTTCCACTCATCAAATGATTTTGAACTGGGTTTGTTTTGTAGCAGTTCCAATTAAACAGTTGTACTTCGTGGCGTATGATTTACGTGGAATATTACTTATGATAATCATACGCCACCATATACAAATTAAACAAAAGAGCCTAATATTAAATTATTATGGCATGTAACTTCACAAAACTAATGATGCAGAACTTCTTCCTTATGGGGCTAATTTCACGTGCAGTTCTCAGAACTGAGTCCCAAAATCATATGTTAAACTGTATAGGCTACTTGAATATATTAAGCGGGGGTAGCCACGCCCGTTGGTTCTCGAGTTATGTCTAACAAAAGAACCTAAAACGTGACAAATCGTTACTAACTTCAAATCAATATTAAATTATTATTGCATGTAACTTGACAAAACGAATGATGCAGATCTTCTTTTATTTGCGGCTTCTTTCACGTGCGGTGAGTTCTAAATCAATGAGCTGAAAAATTTTGTATTATGCTATTTTTACCATCGATCATGCAGCTACATTCTGTAAAAATTTCAACTTTGTTAAACTTCATTATACATTTAAATTTTTTCGCTTTCAAAAACTCACTTTCACTCTCCTTAACTTCATCTACATTCATACTTTTCTGTGCACATAAATATATCATTTGCCACCCATCATATCCTGCAGTTTACTAAAAAAAGTTGTTAAGCAGTTGCTGCTAACATTTTAACAAATAATTATACCAACAGCTACTGGTATGCATATGAAACCAGGGCCATCGTAAATAAGTTGTATCGTAGCGGCCACAAGAGAAAAAGAGAGAGTGGGAGAGAGAGAGAGTTCACAACTGATTGGTCCTTAGAACGGACACTGTGTTCTGTGTCTGTCAATGACAGTAAAGTAATTAGAAAACAAATGAAATTGTACCAAAAGTTGTTTGCAATTCTAAATGGGATAAAGCATTGTTGTGCAAATATTAACTGAGATATGAATAAAAGACATACAAAAAAACTAACAACTAAGGGACAGTTTCATACAAGAACTCCTAGTTTAAGGCGCTGAAAAATATGTAATTGAAGGTCATACAAAGAAGTTAAGCCTCGGTCTGCTTATTGTGGGTCATTTCCAAGGTTTTTCGTAGTATGAATATCAAGTTGGTCCCTTCAGTAACTTCTGTTATCTATAGCCTAAGAGGCGTTGATGTTAACATGCCATTTATGTTACTTAGCATTGTGCCTTCTCAGATTTGGTATCACAAAAGGGATATGCCCCAATAGCCAATAAATTTACTAATTGGTTGTATATATACAACATATACAACATATACAACATATACAACATAATGTTAACTTTTCAGCTGATTTTTTTATGTCTTTTAAAAGGCTCTATGCAATAAGGCCCCAAGAAATAAGGCCCCAAAACAAAAATGAAATAAAGCCCCAAAAATTTGTTCAGAAAACAACAACAGTGAAATTTGCGGTGTTATTTCATTTTTTGGGACTTTATTTAATTTTTGTTTTGGGGCCTTATTTCGGTATGAAATAAAGCCCCAAATTTCTAAAATGAAATAATGCCCTAATCTCGCAACTCTTATTCTTTGACATTATTAAAAGACGAATGCGGTGGGGGGCACGCCGCCCCCCCTTTCTGTACCACTTCTACTACCCCTACCACACGTACCTACCTTTTTTATTACTTGAAAGGCTTGCCCCAAAAATGGGGCATTATTTCATTTATGAATTGGGGTGTTTTTGCATTTAGTTGGGGTCTTATTTCATTCTTGATATTGGGGTTTTCTTTCATAACGAAATAAAACCCCATTTTTGGGGCTTTATTTCATTTTTGTTTTGGGGCCTTATTTCTTGGGGCCTTATTTCATAGAGCCCTTTTAAAAAGGGCAATGAAAATTTGGTCATAATTCTGAGAGAGTGAACGTTAAAGTTTAACTTTGTGCTTAGTAAAAATTTTAGACTTTGCTAACTTCCGTTTTATCCCTTTCAAATGAAAATATTCCATAGCATACTTTTAGTAGGTAATTTCAGTACAAACTATAGTCTAGCCTTAGGATTGGTTTTGACATCGTACGCGAATTTAATAAGTTCCCGTCATAACTCATATTAGTGACTCTCCCTCACTCTCTTCCCAAATAAGAAGTAAAGAGGGCATTAGCCAAAAAAAAAACACATGTTGGCACTGGGCTACCATCCAATATCCTAATGAAATCTATCGCAATCAGACATACACACACCCGGCAACATTTACGTCTGGCTCTAACGTACGCCTACAAAAATGTGCCACAAATGAGCAAGAAAATGAAATAGGCAACTGCTGGTAATCACACACAACGAATGCCAAAAAGGCATGATTTATAAAGCTAATAAAAGCCAAAGCCAGCCGGAGCTACGAAAAAGTGTGGCTCAAAATATGAATATGATGAAATTACACTTTTGGCAACAGGTCCTGCGCCATGAAGCCGGAAAGAAGGCAACAGCAATAATAAAGAAAAGTAAAGAAAAACAATAATGCAAAAAAAACAACAGAATGTTGTGTTAGTGAAATAAGGAAAATATTGACAAGGCAGTTGCGAGGCACCATGTTCTTTTTATTTTTCTTTGCAAGATGAAAAGGATATTTCCCAACTCTAGAAATTCAATATTAAAGCAGAAGAATGAACAACAAATATTTAAAGTCTTTAAATATAGAAAATAAAGTTAAGGAAACTTTAATGAATTTCCTTAGAGATTGTACGTAAAATTTAAGTAGATATACGCTGAATTGAAATAAAACTTGTAAACTGCCAAATGTTCTGACAATTCCAGGGGCGGAGAGAGAGACAAGAGAGATGTTAAGCCTTAGATAAGTGTTGCAAGATAAGGTTCATTTAAACCTTACACCCTCCCTCTAGTAAACGAAAAACGACACAGACACCCGGTTTGAGCAGGCAGAAGCCAGGGTCCAAGACAAAAGTTGTTGCTAAAGAAATCTATGGTAGCGCAGTCATGCTGAAAATGAATGAAAATTACTTTGGTACTTAGCACAATAGTTAGCACTGAAATTAGCATGCAATGCTTGGAAATTACCAACCCAGAAGTTATACATATAAACTAATATAATTCCCAGCGAACTACTTACACTCTCACACACACATGTATTGGCTTTAGACAACTAGGCAGGATATCCTTTGGCAAAAGGGAATAAGCTAACATGAGAGGGAGGAGGAGGAGATAAGAAAACTTAATGGCAAGTAGACAATGCAGAGTAATTTACTAAAATGGGAACGATTTGTGTAAAATGTCTTAGTGTAAGAAGGATTGCTTTAAGACATAATAGCTGCTTTATTTAGCTTCAAATATAAAGAGACTGTTAGGGAGTCTGTTGTTTAAGTTTAACACAATAGTTGGGTAGGTTAACATAAAAAATTCTGCTAAACTTAAAGATTATAAATATTATAATGAATGGAAGATTAAATTGATAACAATAAAGTATTGTGATGTATTTTCGATACACAATGGTGCCACAGTTTTGGTCCTTACAATATTATTCCCACACATTCCTTCCCCAAAGATGCGTTAATTTGAAGTTTGGCTAAATTTTTATTTGTTTATGATTAAAGTTAATACAGAATGTATGTATGATAAGAATTTTGTAATGTTATTAGTAAAGTGTGTGGCATCGATGTTGACACTAGATCATGACAGTTACATTAGTTCGATACCAAAGCCTTCATAGCCTTCTCCATTTGTCTCTCCTCATTTATAATTTTTTTTTAAGTATCTCAAAATTATGAATGGAAATATATTAGTATTAGTATTAGTATTAGTATTAGTATTAGTATTAGTATTAGTATTAGTATTAGTATTAGTATTAGTATTAGTATTAGTATTAGTATTAGTATTAGTATTAGTATTAGTATTAGTATTAGTATTAGTATTAGTATTAGTATTAGTATTAGTATTAGTATTAGTATTAGTATTAGTATTAGTATTAGTATTAGTATTAGTATTAGTATTAGTATTAGTATTAGTATTAGTATTAGTATTAGTATTAGTATTAGTATTAGTATTAGTATTAGTATTAGTATTAGTATTAGTATTAGTATTAGTATTAGTATTAGTATTAGTATTAGTATTAGTATTAGTATTAGTATTAGTATTAGTATTAGTATTAGTATTAGTATTAGTATTAGTATTAGTATTAGTATTAGTATTAGTATTAGTATTAGTATTAGTATTAGTATTAGTATTAGTATTAGTATTAGTATTAGTATTAGTATTAGTATTAGTATTAGTATTAGTATTAGTATTAGTATTAGTATTAGTATTAGTATTAGTATTAGTATTAGTATTAGTATTAGTATTAGTATTAGTATTAGTATTAGTATTAGTATTAGTATTAGTATTAGTATTAGTATTAGTATTAGTATTAGTATTAGTATTAGTATTAGTATTAGTCAAAATTGGACAAAAACTACTACTACCTGCCCTACATTATTCCCAAATTTGGTGGTGACCGTCTGTCCCAGCGTTTACGAACTATCCATACTCCAGTCATACTTTATGAACTATCGAGCTGAAATATGTTCTGCACGCTTCTATCATCTAAGCGGACGTTAAGTTCTAATGTGAGGAAGATCGGGCAGTAATTACTGTCAACTAACAATTACCCTCACCCTTACTAAGAAGAGCAAGATAGGACAAGTACTACATCTACCTGGTGGAAGAGCTGTCGAGCTGAAATTTGATACGTGACCTCTATTCTCTACACATAGGTTAAGTTCTAGGTGAGCAAGATCGGAGAAAAACTACTTCCATCTCCCATACAAAATCCACCTTTTTGAGGGTGTATGTCTGTCTATCCCCTCGATTACAGCCATAGTTTAAGCGCAATCGAGCTGAATTTGATATGAAAGCTTCTATCCCCTAAGTGAAGATTTAGTTTTAAGATAAGCACTATCGGACAAAATCTACTGCCCTCCTCCCATGCAAATTTTCATTTTTTTTGGGTTGTCCGTCTGTCTGTCCCACTGACTACAGCAGTAGTTTACAATTATCGAACTGCAATTGGTTACTCGAATTTCTATTTTCTAAGTAAAGGTCAAGTTCTAAGAAGAGCAAGATAGGACAAGGGAGTACCTCCCTTACATACTCCCCCATTTCTGGGTTGTCTGTCTGTCTGTCACCGCGTAGTTTAGAGATATCTGTCAGCCGTAGTTTAAGAGATATTGAGCTGAAATTTGATATGCAATCTTCTACCCTCTAAGCGGAGGTTATGTTCTAAGGTGGGAAAAACTACCCCCATGTACCATACTAACTCCTATTTTTGTTACTCCAAACGCCTGCGATTTATTGTGTGGTTGCAGATGGAATTGTGTTCGGGATCTAACGACAAATGGGCGGAATCGAATCAGTGGTCGTGGTATAAAACTTGAGACTTTTAACGGCTGTATCTAATGAACTAAAATAGTTATGATACTGAAATTTGGTATGTGTTGTTGGTACATTGTAAATTACACCCAGGGTGGAAATGGGTTGTGCCCCGCCCCATTTAAAATAGACCTATATAACAGCCATTATAATAGTTTGATCGTCCTTAAATTATAGTATTTATATATCACTAGTGGGCCCGGCAATGCTTCGCTATTGCATATCAACTTGTAATACATTTCAGATTTCTTGCCATCCTAAATGCTATATAAACGCTAATTAATACATTTGTAGGTCTACAAAGTATGTACTTTGAAAATGGTACTTAAGCTCGACAATAATATGTTGAGTTTATTAACTTATGTAACTAATTTCAAGTAAATCCTTAACATGGAAGTTAACCAATTAAGATTTATTGTTTTAAATGCTTAATATCGTAGGCTCTATGACGATTGTAAAAAGTTCATCAGCAAAGTCATATCTATCATATCTGTATGTACGAAAAACCACTTATTTCTCAAAGTTCAAAATTCAATTTTTATTTTTTCTGTAGTAGCGGATATCTTCTGTATACTAACTATCTCTTTGGGCGTAAAAAACATTTTTGGCATGTCTTCTCCGCCTAATGACCTCAAATAAAAATTTCGTTTGAAGATTTATGCCTTTAGCCATAAAAACCTCTTTCGCCATGTCTTCTTCGCCCACGAAACAAGAATATTTCCGAATACTGTATTTGCATTGAACTCGTGTTACCATTTTTTAAGATAATTCGGTCACCAAACGCTTGACGCTTGCAGCGCCTCGGCACTTTTTTTTTTTTTAGTTCCAAATAGCCTGTTCATTAGGACGGATCAATTTAATCGTATACCAAAATCGGAACCTACGAAAATTTCACTAAGAAACAACACCCGCACTTAGAGGGTCATCATAGAATCCAAGAGGCCCTTATTTTGACCCCATGTGCTCCGGCTCCAATTTTGACCTACCATTCAGATGTTTGGAAACCAAGACGAAGAGAATAGTATATTTCTGATGCTGTTTGAGATCCCGCCCTACATATTGGACTTCCGCCAAAGGCAAAAATTCAAGGATTTTAAAAAACTTAATTTCTGCTTGCCAACTTTCAAAGGCCATAACTTATTTTTCACAGTTTTCCGCAGAAGGTTTCAAAAAATATATATGAAGTTTTCGATTTTTGCTTATTTAAAAACAAAAAAAAACTCTACCTATCTCTAGGCGAACTGCAATATAATATGGAATTTAGAGGACGATCAAACTTTTACTATGGCAGTTATAACTGGGATGTGGCACAGCCCTCTTCCACCCTTGCAGTAATTTACACTGTAACAAATCTTATCTATATACCTCTGATAGTTCATGAGATATAGCCCTTGTGATTTTCAAGTTATATGGGCGGTGCCACACCCCTTTATCCAATCACAACCAATTATAGCCAGGAACTATCAACAGGTCAACAGTACCAATTGGTACAATTTTCGTATCAATCGGTCTATTAGAAAAGCTGTTAGAGCGATTTTTGAAAAAGGGGCGTGGCACCGGCCACTTCCAGCCTGGTTGTAATTAATACTACTCCAACAACATATATACCAAATCTCATCTTCATACCTCTGATAGTTCATGAGATACAGCCCTATTGATTTTCAAGTTGTATGGGCGGTGCCACACCCCTTTATCCAATCACAGCCTATTATAGCCAGGGACTATCAACAGGTCAACAGTACCACTTGGTAAAATTTTCGTATCAATCGGTCTATTAGAAAAGCCGTTAGAGCGATTTTTGAAAAGGGGGCGTGGCACCGCCCACTTCTACCTTGGCTAATACTGCTTCAACAACATATATACCAAATCTCATCTTCATACCTCTGACAGTTCATGAGATACAGCCCTTTTGATTTTCAAGTTGTATGGGCGGTGCCACGCCCCTTTGTCCAATTGGACCGAATTGTAAATCTAGACCATCCGGGGCGCCACCCAAACGCATACAACAAAATTTATGCAAATCGGTCCAGCCGTTTAGGAGGAGTTCAATCACAACACACGTACGGTAGAATTTTATATATAAAGATAGTATAGTAGAGAAATATCCAGGCTTTATATGTATATGTACATGTGCTTACAGCACAAAATTTGGTATGCAAGCTTCTGTTGTCTAAGCGCAGGTTATGTTCTGGGACACAATTCTGAAAACTGCACGCGAAAGTAGCCCCAAAAAGAAGAAGTTCTGCATCATTCGTTTTGTCAAGATACATGCCATAATAATTTAATATCGATTTTAAGTTAGTAAGTATCGTATAGGGGAATTTATCACGTTTTAGGCTTGTTTGTTTGACATAACTCGAGAACCACTAGTCCGATTTAGCTGAAACAAATTACAAAAAAAAAAATTACAATTCCTTTAATTAGTTCTATAAAATGGAGAAGGGTATCTGCGCTACGGCATAGCCGATTATAATTACCCTAATAAAAATAAATAATTACCTATAAATCCTGCTAGTTTTTAGTACAAAAGGAAACATTTACTAAAAAGTTGTCACAAATTATCACAAACTACGTATGATTGATATTATTATCAAAACAACGTATGATTGATATTAATTCCAGAAATAACGTATAATTGATATTAATTTGGAAAAAATACAGTGGGATCATAAATCACTCATTATCTAAATATGCAATTAAATATATAGAAAAATATAGCAATTAATGTATCTTCATATTGCGTAAATATTTGAAAGTATGAACAATATTATCTATATGCATAACTTTTAATTGAATAAAACTTAGCATACAAAAATGCTGTGAGAAGTTGAATTTGATTACAATTTATTAAACCAACTTAACTTTTCGGTGATACAATTTCTATTATATTTTTATTTAAATTTATTTTAATTTTGTTATTATTTTTATACCATCACCCTTAGGGATGAGGGTATATATCATTTGATACGAAAAAAAGTGTAACGCATTAAAGGAGACGAGTTAGACCCCAAGTATCTTAAGACCAAATTCGTTTCAGAACTTTTTAAGAAGAATGAGCTATGTCCGTCTGTCTGGCTGGCTGGCTGGCTGGCTGGCTGGCTGGATGGCTGGTCAGCAGGATAACACGAGTAAACCTTAACGGATCGGTATGAAAATTTACCAGTATCAATATTTTTCAAAACGAACTTATGGGATTGTAAATGGGCTGATTAGCCCCACCCCTTCTGGTACCTCCCATACAAAATTACCTATTTTTGGAAAATTAATATTTCTTCCATAACTTCCAAACGGACAACCGGAGGATGTTTGAATTTGGTCAGTTTATTTATCTTGCAAAAGAAGACAAACCCTAAGAAAACCGAAACCTGTGCCCCACCCATTCTGGTACCTCCCATACAAATGACCGAATTGACCCTTATAGTTTTACATACATATCTTTTTTGCAAGTAAACTGAGATCACTCAAATTTTGCGTATGATGTTTGCTTATAAATATTAGACTCAGGTATGAATATGGACTATATCGGTTCACGCCTTCTGGTACCTCCCATACAAAATGACCTATTTTTGGAAATTATATATTTCTCCAAAAACTTCAAAACAGTCACTTGGGGGGTTATGAACATTGGTCGATAAATTAATGTTCTGATAGGAGGCGAATCCTCAGAGAGCCCAACTATTTGACACACCCCTTCTGGTACCTCCCATACAAATGACCGAATTGACCCTTATAGTTTTACATACATATCTTTTTTGTAAGTAAACTGAGATCACTTAAATTTTGCGTATGATGTTTGCTTATGAAAATTAGACTCAGGTATGAATATGGACTATATCAGTTCACCCCTTCTGGTACCTCCCATACAAAATTACCTATTTTGGGAAAATTAATATTTCTCCTATAACTTCCAAACGGACTCTTGGGGGGTAATGAAAATTGGTCGATTAGTTTATGTTATTATAGGAGGAAAAACCCTAGAAAACCTAACTATTTGACACACTCCTTCTCGTACCTCCCATACAAATGACCGAACTCACCCCCATAGTATTACAAACATATCTTTTTTCTAAGTACACTGAATTCAGTCAAATTATGAGAAATTTGTACGCTTATGAAAATATGAATCAGGAGTGAATATGGACTATATCGGGTCACCCCTTCTGGTACCTCCCATACAAAATTACCTATTTTTGGAAAATTAATAATTCTCTCATAACTTGCAAACGGACATTTGAGGGGTAATGAAAATTAGTCGGTTAATTTATATTGTGATAGGAGGCGAAACCTCAGAAAACCTAACTATTTGACACACCCCTTCTGGTACCTCCCACACAAAGGACCGAACTCACCCCTATAGTCTTACATACATATCTTTTTTTGTAAGTGCACTGAATTCAGTCAAATTATTCGTAAGTTGTACGTATGAAAATTTGAGTTAGGAATGAATAAGGACTGTATCGGTTCACCTCTTGTGGTACCCCCTATCAAAATTAAATTTTTTTGAAAAATTAATATTTCTCACCTAAATTCCAAACCGGCACCTATACCCCCTACACAAATAAGTAAAGTTTTGGACGATTTTGCACCACAAGCAGGGGAAAAAATATACATAAGTAATTTTATTTTAATTAAAAATCTATTCATTTCAATAACTGAAGACTTCAACAATATCTTATATTGGGTGATGGTATTTATCAGTCAGTTTACCTGACTGAAATTTCTGTACTGGTTACTATAAAACTCTTTAAGGCAATGCTAAATTTTTGCAGCTACATATGATTGATATTAATTTTGTAATACACATAATTTTCGTTGAGACCGTAGACAGCCCATTAGCCCAATCAACACCAGCCTTAGTCTTATGAAAATAAATATACACATACCTAAATAAATATTTGTACAACTTTGCTATCTGACGTCTGCAACTACTTTAAGTATATTAATCATATTTCTTGCTGCGGTAAGAGTTTCGTGAGAACTACGTCATTTGTTAAAGTTCAGACAACTGTCATCTGTGACAAATTATTTCCACTCATGAGTAACCCCCACCCCCAGCACCCATGAGCACTATAGCAAATACTAGTTTCCCAGTCGGTATAATGTTTACTATAAATAACAAACAGAAATCAAAAGAAAATGATATTCATATGCCCATTAACCATACAAAAATCACTGACAACCATCCAAAGATTCATATGAATCTAACATACAGCTCTACCAACACAAAAATTTGTGTAATCTATATGATATGAAACTTTGCTTAAATTACCATGAAATGGGGAAAAACCTCAGCATTAGAGACCTAAATTGGTAAACTTTTACTTAACGTAAGACGCCTCCTATCATGCTGAAAGTGCCCAGGGAGAACATGTGAGTTGTAATAAAATAAATGGATATGTCAAAACATGTGTAACCCGCTTAGTTACTCAAAACAGACCTTTTCTTTTGGCAATTGGAAAGTAAATAGGTATATATACACCTTGTTCCCTCTCTAGAGGTTAAGGTAGAATATAACATTTTAACAAGCCGCCTGTGCCTGTATATGGTACCCCAATCAATTTGTTGTATTATTTTGTCATAGTTTTCTATATCAATGGATATATGTATGGTCTGGAGAGTAAGTGTGTATGTGAGTGTATGTTTGTGTGTAGAAATAGTATCAACTTAAGTGGGTTACCTTTAGCCTATTTATCATCAAAACCAACGTAGAAACTCAACATAATTAATCTTCTTATGGTGACGCAGTCGACGAGTACATTTATGGTTACATTTTAAGAGCACAAATAGTAACTCATTCTTAGTGATGTCCTTTTAGTGTATTTTAGGGATGATGAGTAGAAAAAATTCGTTAGCAACTGAGTGTAATATAATGGTAACATTTTCGAGAATGATATCTAGAATGTATTAACTAGAAAAATTCAATTTAACTTAATAAGAAACACAAATGTCATGTATTGGCTTACTGAAGGTCAGGGGATGCCACAAAGTTATATAAGCTCTAAGACCGGTATTAAGTAAATGCATATACTTTTTTTCAAGTTGTATAAACTTAGTTTTGCAGTGTCAGCTTTGCGTCATATTAAATTCAAATTATACTCTACCACCGTACTTTTTTAATACCTCTTACCCCGGAATATTTTCATTTCACCCTTCTTTATAAATACGAAATTAACTAACAATCCCTAATACCAGCATTACATTTGCTCACAAAGTGTACAGCATATTGCAGGCACTGGCTGAAGAGAACAACTATTCAGTCCAATTGCAATACTCAAATGAATTTCCCCTGAATGAAACTGTAGAATAATAATATATAAAATTAATGCAATTATGTAAATAAGTTTTAGAATATGATTTTTCTACGCTTTATCTAGAGAGAGAGAGAGAGAGTGAGAGAGGGAGATGAACAGCAAACACAACAACAACCACTGATTTGTTTTATCATGGTATGAATGACTTTGAACTGGTAGCAAAAGTTGAATGATAGAATAATGTTGTTCGTCAATGTTGGAGGAGGTTGAATAGATTTCCATAGTGCATACTAACAAAATGAACAGTTGTTAGGGTGCATATAATCCTAAAATGTTTTCTATAATAGTATTACACAGTACAACACATGATTTTGGGACTCAATTATGAGAACTGCCGATAAAAGTAGCCCCAAAAAGAAGAAGTTCGGCATCATTCGTTTTGTCAAGTTACATGCCATAATAATATAATATCGATTTGAAGTTAGTAAGCATCGTATAGGGAAATTTGTCACGTTGTAGGCTCTTTTTGTTATATTGTTATAAGGTGGCGTACGATTATCATAAGTAATATAACACGTAAATCATATGCCACGGAGTACAACAGTTTTATTGTAACTGCTACAAAATAAATCCAGTTCAAAATCATTTGACGAATGGAATAGTGAAACTGTTGCTTATGTAGGGAAACGTTATATGAACAGATTAAAGGTATTGTAATTCAAAATTTTTTTAAATTTGTTTCATCTAAATCGGAGTACGGGTTCTCGGGTTATGTCAAACAAATGAGCCTAAAAAGTGACAAATTCCCCTATACGATACATACTAACTTCAAATCGGTATTAAATTATTATGGCATGTAACTTGACAAAACGAATGATGCAGAACTTATCCTTTTTGGTTCTACTTTCACGTGAAGTTCTCAGAATTGAGTCCCAAATCAGTGAGCTGAAAAATATTGTACTGTGTTATTTAACCCTAGTGTTACATCCTTCGTCGCATCGCTTTTAATGACATCCACTGTGTGTTTTTTGTACTAAAATTGTAGGCCATCCCCTGGTACGGTAAGATTGTTAATTAAAGTCAGGCATTGTGTGTGTATAAGTGTGTGGGCACAAAGTACTTTCTTTTGTACCAAAGTACTTTTTTGTACCCAAAAAGTACTTTTATTGTCCCAAAAGCATTTTTCTGTTGCACAATTTACTTTTTTTGTATCCGAATACTTTTTTGTACCAAAAAGTACTTTTAATGTACTTTCCGTTACACATTAAAAGTACTTTTTGATACAAAAAAGTATTCTGGTACAAAAAAAAGTAATTTGTGCAACAGAATTGCAATTAGCTCGCGAGGCAAGAGCTAATGAGCTGTCGGCTCGCAAAACAAGAACCTAAATAAAGAGCTGGCTCGCGAGCCTTGAATTTTTTTTTCTGTTGCACAAAGTACTTTTTTTTGTACCACGGTACTTTTTTGTACCAATTTTGTAGCTCTTGGCTATATTTGATATTTGTAGTTTTGAGGTTCCTGGCTCGGGAGCCGAGAGCCGAAAAGAGCGAGCCGATACGTACTTTAGTATTTTCAATATAAACTATTTGGCTTTTTATACCCACACCCTACAGGAAGGCGGTTATATATATTTTGAAACGACCCAAAAGTGTAACACTTAGAAGAAATCACTTTAGACCCTAAGTTTTTTTATACCAAATACGATTCATGACGTCTGTCCACCTGTCTGTATGTCTGTCTTTCCGGCTGGTACGCACAATAACTTTCGAAAGACGAAACCAAAAGTTTTGAAACTGTGCACAAGTTAATATATCCCCAAAACTATTTAAAATATTGCAAATGGGCTATATGGCCACGCCCCTTCTTGTACCTCCCATACAAATGTATCATTTCGCCCCTTTACAAATCGAGTAATAATATCAAAATACAAAATTCTGTATTTAGTAAAACTAAACTAGCCACGACCCTTCTGGTACTCCCATACCCATCAGCTACCGCCCACTTTAGAAATCGATTAATATTATTAATAGATCCAACGCGATCGTGACCAAATTCTATATTTAGTAATGCTTAGGCAGGATAAAGTTTTGTAGAACAAATTGGAATTCTAGCCACGCCCCTTGTGGTACCTCCCATACTAATATACCATTCCGCCTACTTTATAGATGAGTAGTAATATCTATACACCTAACGTTATCGTGCCCAAATCCTACATTTAGTAAACCTATAGCAGGACAAAGTTTTGGAGAACAAAACTGGGAGTCTAGCCACGCACCATCTTGCACCTGCCATACCCATCAGGTACCGCCCACTTTAGAAATTGATTAATATTATTAATAGATCCAACGCGGTCGTGACCAAATTCTGTATTTAGTAAAACTATAACAGGATAAATATTTGGAGAAAAACTGGAAGTCTAGCCACGCACCATCTTGCACCTGCCATACCCATCAGGAACCGCCCACTTAAAAATCGATTAATTTTATTAATAGATCCAACGCGATCGTGACCAAATTTTGTATTTAGTAAAGCTAAATCAAGATAAAGTTTTGGAGAAAAAAATTTAATTCTAGCCACACCTCTTCTGGTATCTTTCATACAAGTGTACCATTCCGCACACTTTAGAGATGGAGCAGTAATTTCAATACACCAAACGTAATCGTGCCAATTTCTGTATTTAGTAAAGCTAAATCAGGATAAAGTTTTGGAGAAAACAACTTTAAGTCCAGCCATGCCTTTTCTGGTACCTCCCATACAAAAGTACCACTTCGCCCACTTTAGAAATCGAGTTATAATATAAATATGCTAGAAAATTGTATGTTTTACTGAGGGTGAGGGTATATGTAAGTCGGCGTTCCCGACTAAAACCTTTTTACTGGTTAACATCCAAATACATGGCTAAAGAAGAAATCTTTTTTCTCTGTTTCGGACTTATTAATTATACTTGGAACTCGTTATACAATCGCAATGTCCTTTCAACCGTTACTATTAATCTCAATTTATTAGATTTTACGTACAAATTCATAATCTCAAAGCCACAGCCAAGTTCATATAGACATAGGAAATCTCAACTGTCCATCAATTAAGACATGCTAGGATTCATGTAAATTACTTAGGTTAGGCAAATCGACACATAACTAAAAACTCTCTAAAAAAATCAAAATGTGCTTTAAACCATTGCCATTTATCTTAATTTGTTTTAATTTATTCTATACTTTACTCTAACTTCTATTGGTCTTTACCAAAAATTTTCTAAAAATAATTTTAGTAACTGATAAAAATTTCATTTAAAAACTTGTAAAATTTCCTCTTGGAAACTATAAAGATATAATAAGGACTACGAAGAGAAGCAGCGGAAGAATAACATCAAAATCAGCATTTAATGTTGTGAGCTTGCAGTACACTATGCAACATTGCCGGCAATTGTGTATACTTTACAGAATAAAGTTTTGGAGCAATAAACTTTAAGTCTAGCCACGCCCCTTCTGGTACCTCCCATACAAATGTAAAATCTTTTAGGTATGATATTGGTAGGCATTTCTTTGATATGTATATGTTAAGGAGATAAAGTAATTATTTTGCAGTTTATTCCTATTTATTGTTTACGATTTTTTGTTTGTTTGGTAGGAACTTTTTAAATTTTTCTTGGAAAACCTTAGTATTGTTTCGTCAACATTTTTAATAAATTTATTTTAAAACATCTGTCGCCTAGTGTAATCATCAGCACATATGTTGCCCACAGCCTTATCTTTTGCCTCTGTAACCCAACCTCTGCTCCTTCCACCACAACAACTACCAAAAAGTTGTTAAATTAACATGACTTTGATGATGCTCAATGCTGTGTGTGTGCAAAAGAGAAGGGTCAGGAAACAACTTTAATGCCATAAGAAACTATAAATACTCTAACTCTCCCTCAAGAGAATTAGCTGGCGAGTTGTGGGTGACAAGGTAGAAGTATAGGCGGTTTGTTTTGAAGCTGTTTTGCTTGAAGAAGTAAAATGCTTGACTACTGACTGGCTGGCTGTGTATGACTTTTTTTCTCTCTCTTCTCTAACTTGTAAGTTATCCATAATGTCCCTGAGCTGTCTTTTTATATCTTCCGTATGTCGTTTGCTTATCTTTTAGTTGGTATTTTGAAAAGTTTATGTTAAGGCAAAGAGTTTTTTTTTGTGCTGTGTGGGGGGGGTCTTGTATGGGTTTCTGTGGCAAAAACAATATACACAACTTTATTTTACTGGCTAGTTAAGTGTTGACCGCGTCGCTGCTGGTCATTTAGCGTGCGTTAGTGTACACCACACAACGACACGCTGTCGTTACTAAAGTACCTTAAGTAAAAGCTAAAGATATGGCTAGAGAGATTTATGTTGCCTAAAGTTGCAAATTGGTACAAAAATGGAAAATTGTTTAAAGGCAGCAGTATGTTCATACATGTGCAGCTATAAGGCAGGCAGGCAGGCAGGAAGGGGTAATGTGTTTATTTTGTTTTTTTTTTAAGGGATTTGTCTACAAAAAGTGTCAAGGCGTTAAGATGGCAGAGAAGAAATATTTCTATACCTTGATAAAGATTGAAAAAGTTACTACAATATCTCGAGGTGTTTAGAGTGCTAGCAAACTATGTAGAAGATTCTAAGGGATTACAAATTGTTCATTTAATGTAATCGTAGGAAATAAAAGTGCTCTTCGAAATATGTGCTAAAAAATTAATACAGACATAATTACGGATATCTAAAATCAAAAGCCATTTGGTCGTTCATAAATTATTAAACAGTTTATTAAACAATTGTATGAGAGACTATACGTTTTATAGCCTCTTAGAGTAGACCACAACATTTAGTGACGTCAATAGCATTTCAAGTCATATGAATTGGTATATCTATAAAGGAATACCTATCTACATATGTGCGTGTATCACTTTTATTAATATGCTTTTCATATATAGTATTTGCTCTCGTTGCAGAATGTGCTTGTATTTATGACTATCGTTTTGGTGGCTGCTCGGCAATGGGTAAGTAAGCCTCACCCCCACTCTACTGCCCATCCCGGCCCTCTGCCTGTGTGGCATTTTTCCATCCGATTTTCCATTTTCATTATGTGTCGACATTTGCGTTATATGAATTTAAATTAAAATCCATTGCATTGCATTTTGATTTTTGGTTAAAATTCACGTTTTTGAGTAGAATGCGCGTGTGGGGAGGCAAAGGATTGCATATAAATGTTTGCTGCCGTGACATGTGTCATGTGTTGGAAGAGAGCGGCATAATTTCATTGGCAATATTCGTGTTGTTGCGATGCCGTTGACAACATCATCTGTGCCCCATCTCCACTTCCGTGTAGGCGACGCTGCCTTCATTTCTCAGGGTTGACATGAAAGTGTCACCAAATATTATATTGTGTCAGTCAGTGTGTCAAGAGGCTGTGATTATGGGGCCGCAAAGGGTAAATTGTTATTTCAAGGGAATCCGCTTAATTAAATTGTACTATAAAGTGCAGTAATGGAATTGTTGCTGTAACAATATATGTAAGTGATTATGTGGGAAAATTATATTCAAAAATAATGTCATTGCATAGTTACAGGATGCAAAAACACAAAAGCACTTGCAATGATTGAATTACCCAATCACTCCTAAACGGCTAAACCGGTTTCAATGAAATTTGGCAGCCAGTAAGTGTACTATATGTATATTACCGGTGGCTATAAATTTTTTTGATTTTTTACCCAATGGGCGAAGTAGGCAAAACTTTTTTTGAGAGCCAGAGCGACAGAATTTGATGTCCAGATAGTAATCGGCAACACGAATATGAATATGCAGACAAAATTTTAATTTTGGCTCAGTGGGCGGAATGGGCGTGTTAAAACCTATCTTTAGAGCTAGAAAGATTAAATTTGATACACAGATAGTGTTTGACAACATAAATATGAATATGCAGACGAAATTGTAATTTTAGACCAGTAGGCGGAGGGGGCGTGGCAAAGCCTTTCTTTAGAGCTAGAGAGATTAAATTTGATACACAGATATTGTTGGACAGCATGAATATGAATATGCCGACGGAATTTTAATTTTGGACCAGTGGGCGGAGTGGGCGTGGCAAAGCCTATCTTTAGAGCTAGAGAGATTAAATTTGATACACAGATAGTACTCGGCACCACAAATACGATTATGCAGACGAAATTTTAATTTTGGATCAATGGACGGAATTGGCGTGGCAAAACATATTTTTGGAGCTAGAGAGATAAAATTTGATACACAGATAATGCTTGGCTGGGTGAATATGAAAATGCAGACGGAATTTTTAATTTGGACCAGTGGGCGTTGCAAAGCCTATCTTTAGAGCTAGAGAGATTAAATTTGATACACAGATAGCGTTGGACAGCATGAATATGAATATGCATACGAAATTTAAATTTTGGATCTGTGGACGGAATGGGCGTGGCAAAACCTATCTTTAGAGCTAGAGAGATAAAATGTGATACTCAGATAATGATTGGCTTCATGTATATGAATATGCAGACGGAATTTTAATTTTGGGTCAGTGGGCGGAGGGGCTTGACCAAACTGTGTTTTAGCCCTAAAGAAATAAAATTTGGTACACACATAGTACTCGGCTACACGAATATGATTACGCAGACGAAATTTCAATCTTGGATTAGTGGGCAAAGGGAGCGTGACAAAACTACATTTTAGTCCCAGAGAGATAGCATTTAGCACTCAGATAGAACACGGCAACACGAATCTGAGTATGCAGACGAAATTTCAATTTTGGATCAGTGGACGAAGGGGGCTTGGCAAACACTGTATTTTAGACCTGGAAATATAAAATTTAGCACTCAGGTAGTATACAGCAACACGAATCTGACTCAAGTTAAAATTTGAAACGTGTAGTTCTCAGAATTGGGTCCCAAAATCATGTGTTGTACTGTATTATATAAGGAGAGTTCCATGAGTTCTGCCATGGACAAGATCGGATGAAAACTACCATACAAACTCTCCCTTTTTGGGGGTGTCTGTCTTTCCCATGATTACTGCCGTAGTTGAAGAGCTATCATGCAGAAATTTTGTACAAAAACTACTTTCCCCTAAGTGGTTGTTAAGTTCTAAGATGAGCAAAATCGAACATAAACTACTCTCACCTCTCAAAAAAGACCGCCTTGGTGGTGTCCGTCTGCCAGTCCACTTTATTGCAGCCGTTGTTTTCGATCCTTAAATTTGGTAAGCAAGCGTTCATCCCGCTAGCGGAAATTAAGTTCCAAGATAAGCAAAATCGGATAAAAAATAATCCCACCTCCTATGTAAAACACCCCCTTTTTGCAGATGTCCGTCGGTCTGTCCACGCTATTACAGCAGTAGTTACAGAGCTATCGAACTGAAAGTTGATATGCACGTTTCGATTCTTTATCTGGGAATTATGTTCCAATATTAGCTAGATCGTACAAAAACTACTTGCACCTCTTATACAATCTCGCCCTTTTTATGGGTATTTGTCTTTCCTGTGATTACTGCCGTAGTTTACAACCTATCGTGCTGAAAGTACACAAGCTTCCATCCTCTATGAGTAGGTTAAGTACTAAGATGAGCAAAATCGGACATAAACTACTCCCACCTCCTATGCAAAACACCCCCTTTTTGGGGGTGTCCGTCTGTCTTTCCACACCATTACAGCCGTTGTTTTCGATCTGAAATTTGGTACACAAGCGTTCATCCCGCATGCGGAGATTAAGTTCTAAGATGACCAAAATCGGACAAAAACTATTCCCACCACCCATACCAACTTCCCCCTTTTGGGGGTGTCCGTCGGTCTGTCCACACTATAACAACCGTTGTTTTCGATCTGAAATTTAGTACGCAAGCTTTTATCTCGTAAGCGAATAGTAATAAGATATTAACTACTTCCTTCTCCTATGCAAACCACCCCCTTTTTGGTGGTTAAAACTCCCTGGGGTTGGGGGTTCAAAATTGGGTAACAGAGAGTACCTAAGATTCGACATAGCCGAAAATATAGTTAATTTTTGATTTTTATCATAAAAAATGTAAAGGGATTTTGTAAGAAAATCCCTTTTCCTCGCTTTATTCTCCCCCGATGGACCCAAATACACCCAGACCGATATGGATGAATATTTGGTCTGGGCCTATCCTGAAACGAATTTCGTCTTAAGATCGTTGGGTTCCAACTCGCGAGTTTTCACGTTGGTTTTATCATTGTCTAGTGCTATAAAAACAAAAAAAAGCCTTATATTTTTGCCTTATATAACAATTATGCCAAGTTTGCAGTTATTGTTAATTTTTTTCCAATTTCCCTATATTTTGTATGCATTTTTATGCGTCCAATCTAAATTTTACTTTTTTTCCCCCGAATGTTATACTTCAACCACCATTCATTTCAATCTTGCGCTTAAGTATAACTCAATTCAATTTAGCACCGGAACGTGTTCAATTTTTTTAAGGCAACATTTAAGACTTTAAAACCAATGCGTAGCAGTTGTAGTGGAAAAACCAATAGGGTGACCTAAAAGGTGTGACATAGAAACAAAAACGAAAACTTAAGATAAACTTAACCTTAGTAATATAAAATGAACGTCAATGACTAAGGACAGCACAATGGTTTAGCAGATCTAGGTGTGTTTAGTGTGGTCTAGTTTTTACCAGAGTACACGTGGCCACAATCTAAGGGCAGCATAACAACTACAAGTTGTATATCATATAGTTTTTTGTGTAATTTTTTTTGTGTACAAATCCTATCATCCCTCTGCTGCGTTTCTCTGCCACTACCACCACTAACATGCACGTCCTTAATACGTTGTACTCTCCTGCCACGTTTGTGTTGTATGCACCACTAATAAATAAAACAGAAGCTGAAGTAGCGTTTTCAATGCATCTCAAAATCCAGAGTAATGCAATCACTTTAAAACTAAAGACGTGATTGGGAAAATATTTTCAAATGGCTGCGTTCGAAAATCCCAGCAGCAACAACGTTGAGGTTGAAGGATAACCAAATGACAGAAATTCAATTTGGAAATAAAACGTACAGAATTGCAAGGTGCTAACGGAGGAGTGTGGGGGGGGGGGGGGGGTGTAGAGGAAAAAAAGAGAAATTGTGAATTTTTAAAAAGCTTTATCTAGATAGGAGGAGCCTTTGACAATATTTATGTACAACATATTAACAAAAACTTTGAACATTATTCTGCTCAACATCTTTAAAACGCCCGTCAAGGCATAAGGATAACTCGATGTCCTTGAAATCTTACTTTAATATCACACATAATACCCTTGCAATATATTAATATCATTACAGCTTTCCTCTCTCTCTCTCCCTCTCTCTTTTGCTATACCTATCCCTTTAATTTTCCTAACACATTCACACAATCCCCCCTCTGCCAACCATTTATAACACCTCCCTTGTATTGCCTTACTGCCATACATTCAAGGCCACACATTGATATTGATTTGTTTTCTATCTGGCCAACGACAACCAACACCTTCAGTCACAGCCACTAAAACTTTATGATGATGGAGTAACCTACCTACCATCATCCCCCTCCTCACACACAAGAAGAATTCCGTTGCTCAAGTGTTAAATATTTGGTGTTTGTTGGCAAAACTAATAAAAGTCGTATTTTGTCACTCGTATTCCGTTGCGTTATTAGGTGAATGTGAATAAAGTCAAAGCAATAGGGAAACGGAAATGGAAAAATGCGAAGAAAAAAAATAAAAAGCCCTACCAAAGTGCCGTGGAAACCTCAATGATGAAGAGGAGGAAAATATAATTACCTTTAAGCTCGAGAGACACGCAAAACGTACATTAGATTAACGTTTTGTGTTACCCTTGCAACAATGACTCTCTTGAGACTTTGCTTGCGCGCCACTTTTTTCTTACATTTGCCTTCGTCTTAGTACTATGTTATTCATCGCTTTCCGTTACTCCGCAGCGTTAAGCAGGCACGCGGACGAGAGACCTTGTAAGGCTAAGGCTTTAAAGACACTCGATGTAGCTGTTTGTGTGTGTAAGCGAGTGAGTGTGTAGACAGAGGAGCTGGCTTTAAAGCAATTTTCTATCAGGCAATAATAACAATATTAAGGTAACATACAGCGACGAGGGGGCTAAAGAGAAGTTTGTAGCAATATAGAGAGATGTACGAAAGACAATACTCTAATTTAACAAATAAAGTAATTATCTGAACACTAAATTTCAACACGATATGCATTTAACGACGACTGTAATCGATGGGCTAGACCCCCAAAACAAGGCAGTTTGTATAGGAGGTGGGATAAATTTTGAACCGATCTTGCCCTTCTTAAAATATAAACTCCGCTTAGAGGATAGAAGCTTGCATACCAAAGTTCAGCTCGTTATCTCTTTAACTACGGATGTATTAACGGGTTGAGACAGACACCCCCAAAAAGGGGGAGTTAGTATGAGAAGTGGGGGAAATTTTCGTTCGATGTTGCTCATCTTAGAGCATAAGCTCTGCTTAGAGAATAGAAGCTGACGTAACAAAATTTAGCTCTTTTGCTCTTAAACAAACGGCTGCAATCGCAGTGGCAGACCCCCAAAAAGGGGTATTTGGGAGAAGGTCTTGAGCGATCTTGCTCATCCTAGAACTTTAACTTTCTTTGTATAACTGAATTCTGCTCGATAGCTCTTACACTACGGAGGATAACGCAGGGTCAGATCCCCAAAAATAGGGCAATTTGAGTGGGAGGTGGTAGCAATTTTCGACCGATCTCGCTCATCTTAAAACTAAACCTCCACTTTAAGGTCTGAAGCTTACATACTAAATTTTAGCTCGATAACACTTAACCAACGGTTGTAATCGCAGGACAGACGGACACGCCCCAAAAGGAGGATGTTTGTTTGTGATATGGCAGAAGTTGTTGACCGATCCTACTCATCTTAGAACTCAACCTCCACTTAGAGTTCGAAAGCTTGCATACTATATTTTAGCTCGATTGCACTTAAACAACGATTGTAATCGCAGGACAGACGAACACCCCCAAAAAGGGAAAGTTTGTTTGGGAGATGGGAATAGTTACTGACCGATCCTGCTCATCTTAGAACATAGCCTTCGCATAGAGGATAGAAGACTGCATACTTTTTTGATCTTACTCATCCTAGAAATTAACCTTCGCTTAGATAAAAGAAGCTTGTTTAACAAAATTCAGCTGGATAGCTGTTAATTTAAGGCTGTAATCGCGGAAAAAGACGGAAACCCCCCAAAAAAAGGTATTTGGTATGGGTGGTGGGAATACCTTTTGTCCAAACTTGTTCACCTTATAACTTAAACTCCTCTTGTGGGATAGAAGCTTACATACCAAATTCCAGATAGAAAACAACGGCTGTGCTAGTGTGAACAAACAGACCATCACCCCAAAAAGGGGTGTTTGTATAAGAGGTGGGAGTGGTTTTAATCTGATATTGCACATCTTAGAACTTAACCTCTGCTTAGAGGTCAAAATCTTGCATACTAAATTTCCGCTAGATAACACTTAAACAACGGTTATAATCGCAGGGCAGATGGACACCCCCAAAGAGGGGAAGTTTGTATGGGAGATGGGAATAGTAACTGTCCGATCTTGCTCACCTTAGAACATAGCCTTCGCTTAGGGGATAAAAGCATACATACTAAATTTCAGAACAATTGCACTTAAACTATGGGCTGTAATCATAGGTCCAGAACCCTAAAAAGGGGCAGTTTGTAAAGGAGGTTAGAGTAATTTTTGACCAATCTCACTCATCTTAGATCTTAACCTCCGCTTAGAGAATAGAAGCTTGCATACCAAATTTTAGCTCGTTAGCTCTTAAACTACTGTTGTGGTCGTAGGGCCAGACGGACCCCCCTAAAAAGGGGTAGTTTGTGAAGGATGTTGATGAAGTTTTTGACCGATCTTACCCATCTTAGATCTTAACCTCCGCTTAGAAAAGAGAAGATTGCATAACAATCCTACACATTTTACATCTTAACCTCCGCTTAGGGGATAAAAGATTGCATACCAGATTTCAGCTTGATAGCTCTTAAACTACGGCAATAATCATGGGACAGATTAGTTTGTATGGGAGGTGGGTGTAGTTTTGTCCTATCTCGCTCATATTGGAACTAAACCTCAGCTTAGCGGTCGGAAGCTTGCAGAAAAATTGTATCTTGATATCTCTACAATTACGGTTCCACTAGCGGGACACATGGACACTGTGTCTGTGCCTGTGCCCGCGATTACAGAGTTTTTAAGGTGCTATCGAGTTAAAATTTGATATTCAAGCTTATATCCTTTAAGCTAAGGCTTGGTTTCAAGATGAGTAAGATCCAACAAAAACTTCTTTCATCTCCCATACAAACACCCCCCCGCCATTTTTGGAGGTGTCCATGTGTCTGCAGCTGCAACTTCAAATTGCGTACACATGTACCATGAAATTTGGTACTCATGCTGCTATGCCCTAAGCGGAGGTTCATTTCTAAGATGAACAAGATAGGACAAAACTACTGCCACCTCTCACAATTTGGGGCTGGCCGCCGGTCTACTCACTAGTTCCTTAAAGAACAATGGAATGTACTTACATTTTTTTTATCACTAGTCTCTGGCTTATGATTTTATTTGTTTTGATATTCTGATGTAAACTTTGATCGAAACTTTTATATAATTACCATAAGCTTACAATTGTGTACGTAATTACTCTCATACCTCAATAGCCAATTACAATTTTTCTTCCCACATTTTAACCTCCCGCTCCACCCCTCGTTCATCTACGTAAACCATTCACGGCAGGCAAACAGCGTTACCTTAATCCCCAAAGTCAACAATGCCATTAAGACAAAAGATATTGGATCACAAAAGCCTTTGTAGTTGGGTTGGTCTTAAATTTTTTTTTTGCCCGCTATCTTTTGTTCTACTCTACTATCGGCCAAGTGAATTGAGTGTAAAAAGATATCTATCAAGGCCTTACTTGTCTTCTTACCACATGCCTCTCATCTTCTGCTCTGCATCAGCATCCCCAACACCCCCTATAGAAGAGTAGGTAAATGCCAGGGAATTTGCCTTGATAACGTTCTTAACTTCAGGAGCCCTTGCCTCGTTACATAGCATAGTAAGTTTGCTGTTGCGTGCGGCAATATCAGTATGGCTAAAGGTGCGTGTTGATATTAACCTTAACGGATGTCTCTCTAATCCTGTCAGAGTGTCTCCAAATATTCAACATACACATATACCACCATACCGAAGATAAGACCAGCAGTATTGGGTTAAGAGAACAAAAGCAGCGTAACTGTGTTACAGATAGACTTGGGTTATTTTGTTGTTGTTTAAAATACAGACAATCCCGGTCGGACAAACTGGTAGACAGATAAACAGTCATTTGGCAAATACCCTCTTAGATAGACACAGTTTTAAATATGTGGGGTGAGGATAAGGACACGAGTACACAATGTCAAGTTGTATTATCAGCGTTGAAGAGCTGCGAAGGAAATAAAATATATGGCAGAGTAATTGCAGGGGAACTTCTAAGAGATGATTTAACAATGAAGAGGGGGGAGGTGGGGTAAAAATAGTCCACAGGTGGTGCTTGTCTTACAGGTAACGAGGTTTAACCATCAGGGCAGAAGAAAGCCAGGCCTAAGGATTTTTTTTTTCAGAAACTGAATCTTAATATAAAAATCAATAATTAAAAAAGAAAATTGAAAGAAATTAGGTTAATGACGTGAAATGTATAATAAAATGTCGTTAATAAATCAGGATGAGCTCCACCTATCTTTCAGAAAGTGTGCTTTTTAGAAAATATGACACGTGCAGCAACCAAATTTTTTCAGTTAATGAAAATTCTATGACTTTATAGTTACTAGATTTGTTTATTACGTTACTTTATTGAAAAACTACTGGAGACCACTCAGAAAACTCTTTGAAAGAGATTTGTAAATTTGCATTAAAACATTCGCCCAATTGTTATATAAATTTTAAATTTTCTGGAGTGGAGAATGATTTTTTTTCTTTTAGGTATTACGAATGAAATATATTGAAAACTTTTCATGTTAATAACCAAATAGAGTAATACTCATTAAATATGAGGGAAATATCTGTGTAATACATCTCATGCGTAATTTCTTGTACTTATTTCTTAATCGTATACTTAACGCTATAGATTTGTATGTAACTCATACGTAGTTCAAGTTTAAGCATTAGCGCCACACATCGGTCATTATGTGAACTATCAAGAAAAATTACGACTTACTACAAAGACAACACTGTTCCTACGACCACAACGTGCACCCTTTCCCTCCATACATAAAAGCTGCCATTCGCCACCGTATAGGTAAAAGTTGATATGACCGAACGTATCTGAAGGAGACATCGAGATATTCGGCACTTACCCTAACATGGGTTCTAGCACATGGGGACATATATGGTAACCAAAGAGCCAAAGCATTGACAAAAGCCGCCACCATCGTGAATTTGGGCGTGAAGTTTATGGTCACATTGTAGTTCCTCTCACAAGGAAAACTGAACTTTATTGTTAAGGAAATATGGATGACAGAATCCATTTGCACCACAATCTAACAGATTTTGCCTTCCATGGATAAACAAATGACACAATTTGCGCTAAACCTGTCCAGTGCCTATCTAAAGAACATCATAGATGTACTACCAGGTCAGTGCCCGCTTTGAAAACACGCTAAGAGATTAAAATTACCCCTACAATGATTTTTGTGAAGCTGCAACGATGACGAAAAAAAGGAGACCATGGAGCATTTTCTATGTCACTGTACCGCTTTTGATGACCGGAGATATCAGAAATTTGGTCAACGGAAACTTATGGATAATACCTGTCCATTAGGAGGCGATTTGAGTAGCATTCATGCCTTTATCAAAGCAACGAAATGGCGTGAGAGAGATGTTGACCAATTGGAATAGAAATAATTGATGCTAGAATTTCAAAGGGTATCACAACGGAACTTATGCTAGCATCCAAGTGAGCTATGCTTAGGAGCTACGCTGTGTCATCTGCTGGATGGCGGTGATGTCAGCATAGAATTTTTTTAAGGACATTTTCTTTAGGGTTCGTCGCTTACTATCTGCCGATATTCTTGATAAAAAATGTCACAAGATAACGTCGCCCAGGTGCCAACACGTGGGGTTATTAGTAGCCTTTGGAAACAAGTTCCATATTGCATCCATAACGGCACCCATAGGATGAAATGGGTGTTATGCAAGCTTCTATTCTCTAAGTGGAGGTTAAGTTCTAAGGTGAACAAGATCGGACAAATTTACACCCACCTCCCCTACAAACCCCTCCGTATGTCTGTCGCCGCGATTATAGCCGTAGTATAGGAGGTATCGAGCAGAAATATAGTTCTAATATGAGCAAGATCTGCCAAACCTACTCGCACCTCCATACAAACTGCACTTTTTTGAAGGTGTCCGTCTGTCTGTCCCGGCTATTGCAGTAGTAGTTTCAGAGTTATCGAGTTGAAATTTGTTATGCAAACTTTTACCATCTAAGCGGAGGTTAAATTCTAAGATGAGCAAGATCGCCCAAAATTACTCCCACCTCTTTTAAAAAAAGTACCCCTTTTTGGCCGTGTCCGTCTGTCTGTCCCCACTATTACAGCCTCAGTTTATGAGGCATAGATCGGAAATTGGGTATGCAAGCTGCTATCATCTAAGCGGATGTTATGTTCATACATGAACATGATCAGACGAAAACTATTCCCATTTCCCATACAAACTGCCTCTTTATGGGAGTGTCCGTCTGTGTCCGACTGTCTGTCCCGGCGATTACAGCCGTAGTTTAAGAGCTACTGAGCTGAAATTTATTATGCAAACTTTTGTCCTGCAAGCGAATGTAAACTTTTGAGATGAGCAATATCGGAAAAATAACTCCCACCTGACATACAAACAACCCGTTTTGGTGGATGTCCGTCTGTATGTCCCCCGATTAGAGCCGTAGTTTAAGAGCTGCAAGTTGGCATACACATTTCTATCGTCCAAGCAGAAGATAAATTCTAAGATGAGCTAGATTGGACAAAAACTACTCCCACCACTAATACAAACTGTCCTTTTTTATGGGTGTCGGTCTGTCTGTGCCCAAGATTGCAGCCGCAGTTTAAGAGCTAACGAGCTGCAATCTAGTATATTCCTAGCGGAGGTTAAGTTCTAAGATGAGCAAGATCGGTCAATAATAATAATCATCAATAGTTCTTGAGTTGTAGTTGAATTACTAAGCGAAAACATCAGCATAAGCAAAAAAAAAAAGGTCATAAAAACCGTTGACCCTTTAGCGCTATTACTATACTGACCTAGTACCGTCAGCATGACTTCGGATTTTAGAAAAATCGAAAATAACATAGTTATGTAAAATGTTGTCCTATGTTATTTATCAAGGACAATTTAGAAGGCTGGAATTTGTTTTCTTTGTTTTTCTTATTTAGCGCCACATGCAAACAAATTTTAGATGTGATTTCAAATATTCAAATATATTTTATTTTATGACTACATTCCTTATACTTTCTCTTCTTTTGTTTTTATATTAATGTGTAACAATTGTGCCCGTCATTAACACACATTCCTCCTTCAACATATCCTGAATCTACCTTGTTTGTTGATTAGCTGTGCAGTATTTATTGGTAATGATAATTATGATATCGTTGGATTAGACACTGATGAGTCCTTTGTAACAGTGGATATGTGCGTAGTGTGGCTACATATGGCTGAACCAGTCGGTAACTCCCCACACTCTCTGTCTCTCTCTCTCTCTCTCTCTCTCTCTCTCTAACTCTGCATGCGACACTCGGTAGGTAATGGCGAACAACTTCGCTAGATGCGGCTGTATTTATCTAGACATGCCGTCGACAAATAGCCTCCGCAGTTTGTTTTCCTATTCACCTGGTTGTTAATTTACAACAAGGAAGACATCATTAAGGATTTAAATTTAGCAGCACAACGCTGACTTGAAGGTCTATATGAAGATGGTCCTTTTTTCCGCCTCACTTCAAAGTAGAAAGCTAGTGGCATGGGAAAAGTGGTTTCAGGAAGAAAATACATATGATCTAGTATAATATGTGTACGCCACATAAGCAAAAACATAAATAATTTATGCTAATGTCTAAGTATTCTTATTGTTTATTAGTTAAGACAATAATAAGCTACTTGGTAAAGCTTAGTAGTTAGTCTTACTATGGCCTAAGTATAAGCTTAGACATTAAAATGACGTATTACTGAAATTATGTAGGCAAAAGTGGTTTCTTTGTTACTTTACTAATAATGTGAGCTTATAACGAACACACGAACACATTTACACTGTTATGGCAATATGATTGTGTGTGTGTCTTAATGTGGTAATGTGTAAACGAGCAAACTTTTGCACCTGCGAGTAGTTTGTAAGTATATGTGGCACATTAGCGTTGTATCACGTGTATTCAATGATGTTAATGAAATTAGAAATTCTGTAGCTAAATTTTCTTAAATATTAAAAGGATATAGAATTGCACTATACGTGACATACATGTCTTTGTAATACGCCCTAATACGATTAGATATTCATGCAATGTAACACAAAGGATAACAGATGTTGGCTAATAGAGAAGGCGTGTTGCTAACGACATGTCATTGCAGTAGTTGGCATAAAATTATCATTTCAGAAACTAGGTGTATTTTGAAAATATGTCGTTGCCTTAGTGTACAGCATATCTTTCACCATCATGGTGGTTATTGTTTAGCAATAACATCATCATCGTTGCCTTAAAATCTAATTACACATTAAAATATCTACACATTTGTATTGCCAGCAAATTGTTATTGACATTTAATTTTAATATCTATTGCCTCACCCCAAATCTCTTTGCAAGTGATTAACTAACAAATGAAGTCTAATTTCCCCAGCCGTCTATACAAATATTTGAAATTTTATATTTGAATATACACGAACGTAACCAGAAAACATATTCAAAGCGCTTTGTTTGGACAATATTAATTATAAAACATAAACCCCAAATGCAACCGAGGGACTATGGCAAACTGCTGTTGAGCTGTTTCGAATGAAAGCCAGAAATACCTATGAGGAATTTTAATTAAGTCCACTCTCTGGCGATCCCCCATTGGCTAAATCCCAAATCACAAATGGACAATAGAAATTGTGGCCAGCCGAGCGCGAGCTATGGCGGCCGCAACTAACAACAATTGAACAGAAAATACATAATAGAATTGCACATAAAATAAAATGCATTGATGGTCTGTATAATACTTTAAAATAGGATATTATAAACTCAGTTGCTAAACAACACACACAAGCATACGTATATGAGGCATTACATACGGAAAAGGCAATTGTCTCCACTTTTATATACAAACGTCGGATATTTTGTAATTTTGAATTTTGTAATTTTGTAATTTTGTAATTTTGTAATTTTGTAATTTTGTAATTTTGTAATTTTGTAATTTTGTAATTTTGTAATTTTGTAATTTTGTAATTTTGTAATTTTGTAATTTTGTAATTTTGTAATTTTGTAATTTTGTAATTTTGTAATTTTGTAATTTTGTAATTTTGTAATTTTGTAATTTTGTAATTTTGTAATTTTGTAATTTTGTAATTTTGTAATTTTGTAATTTTGTAATTTTGTAATTTTGTAATTTTGTAATTTTGTAATTTTGTAATTTTGTAATTTTGTAATTTTGTAATTTTGTAATTTTGTAATTTTGTAATTTTGTAATTTTGTAATTTTGTAATTTTGTAATTTTGTAATTTTGTAATTTTGTAATTTTGTAATTTTGTAATTTTGTAATTTTGTAATTTTGTAATTTTGTAATTTTGTAATTTTGTAATTTTGTAATTTTGTAATTTTGTAATTTTGTAATTTTGTAATTTTGTAATTTTGTAATTTTGTAATTTTGTAATTTTGTAATTTTGTAATTTTGTAATTTTGTAATTTTGTAATTTTGTAATTTTGTAATTTTGTAATTTTGTAATTTTGTAATTTTGTAATTTTGTAATTTTGTAATTTTGTAATTTTGTAATTTTGTAATTTTGTAATTTTGTAATTTTGTAATTTTGTAATTTTGTAATTTTGTAATTTTGTAATTTTGTAATTTTGTAATTTTGTAATTTTGTAATTTTGTAATTTTGTAATTTTGTAATTTTGTAATTTTGTAATTTTGTAATTTTGTAATTTTGTAATTTTGTAATTTTGTAATTTTGTAGTTTTGTAATTTTGTAATTTTGTAATTTTGTAATTTTGTAATTTTGTAATTTTGTAATTTTGTAATTTTGTAATTTTGTAATTTTGTAATTTTGTAATTTTGTAATTTTGTAATTTTGTAATTTTGTAATTTTGTAATTTTGTAATTTTGTAATTTTGTAATTTTGTAATTTTGTAATTTTGTAATTTTGTAATTTTGTAATTTTGTAATTTTGTAATTTTGTAATTTTGTAATTTTGTAATTTTGTAATGTTGTAATTTTGTAATTTTGTAATTTTGTAATTTTGTAATTTTGTAATTTTGTAATTTTGTAATTTTTAATTTTTAATTGTTAATTGTAATTGTTAATTGTTAATTGTTAATTTTTAATTTTTAATTTTTAATTTTTAATTTTTAATTTTTAATTTTTAATTTTTAATTTTTAATTTTTAATTTTTAATTTTTAATTTTTAATTTTTAATTTTTAATTTTGTAATTTTGTAATTTTGTAATTTTATAATTTTGTAATTTTGTAATTTTGTATTAAAAATTAAAAATTAAAAATTAAAAATTAAAAATTAAAAATTAAAAATTAAAAATTAAAAATTAAAAATTAAAAATTAAAAATTAAAAATTAAAAATTAAAAATTAAAAATTAAAAATTAAAAATTAAAAATTAAAAATTAAAAATTAAAAATTAAAAATTAAAAATTAAAAATTAAAAATTAAAAATTAAAAATTAAAAATTAAAAATTAAAAATTAAAAATTAAAAATTAAAAATTAAAAATTAAAAATTAAAAATTAAAAATTAAAAATTAAAAATTAAAAATTAAAAATTAAAAATTAAAAATTAAAAATTAAAAATTAAAAATTAAAAATTAAAAATTAAAAATTAAAAATTAAAAATTAAAAATTAAAAATTAAAAATTAAAAATTAAAAATTAAAAATTAAAAATTAAAGATTAAAAATTAAATACATATATTTCATGTTTGAAATATTTGCAAAAAATTAAAATTTTTTATTAATTACAACTCAGTAACATGAAATGACTCTTATGCTTTTATATAAAATAACATTTTAATGCAACTGCATCTATACACTTCTATGACAGTGAGATACAGTGGTATATGAGGACAAAGTTAACAAATTGTCAAAGTTTCTTATGGAAATTTATAAAAAAAGAAAATTACAAACTGTTGAGCTTATAGTATTGTACGTTATCTTGACAGTTTTTATATGCCTAAAAAACCGTCTTAAAGTACAACAGATAGACTATCTATTTAACGACAACTCGTATGCCATCAGGATTTTATTGACGAAATTTAATTTGTTTTGAATTTGTTTGTACTTTTCATCAATTCCCCTGTGCCAGCCCATCCATGAGTATCCACGAGTTTATAAATTGCCAACCAGCATTTCAGATACCAGCTCTAGTTTTGTATTCATTCTGTTGGCTATTGTTTATTTACAGTTTTATTTTTTGTTTTGCCTCTCCTCTACAGCCATTTTTTCGGTGGTTTATTTCCGCTTTAGTTAACAGAAATTGAAATTATAGAATTTGTACTCATTTGCTCTAATGCCGCCCGCGTATGAACCAACCAGCAATGTTCATACAATTAAGCCAGACATTCAATTTGCTCCGTCCGTCCATTAGTCCGTCCCGTATTCATTTATATGCCGCCTATAAATACAAAGCTATAAATGAGCTTTATTGTCGCTGACTATGGGGTAAGAAGGATTTTGTATTTAAATTGAATTGTGGCCCAAAATAATGAACACGAATCCTTTTATTTGCCCGCATGGCAAGTCAGCATAAGCATACGTGGTGGCAGGTGGCGGTGGGTATGGTGTCTGCCTCACATGGCCAGCGGAAATGGTCAAACACTCATATAACGCCAAAGGAAATTCTTAATGTAATTATTTACGAGGGCAAAAGCTTAAGTACGCAAATGAGCCGGCCTAGCTACTAAGTTACACACATACATATGTATGCGTATATGGATAATACTATGCAAATACTTGTGTACTTCACGATAAGTATATAAATGAAGGCAAATAACAACGAGATTTGGTTAACATGCACGTGTATGAAATAATATTGGGCCTTAGGTGATTAGGTGGTATGATGGGATTTAGGTGCAGTGTTAAAAATTAAGGTTTTTCTTTTGAAATTTATTAAATATTTTTAACATTTTTCATATTTTTATTAACCTTAACTTTAGGGGTATAAAACACTTTCATGGCAGCCATACTATAGTATACCTTTCGGAAGCTTATCACATGTTCACCTAATAGACATACAAAGCTCCAGACTTTACATACACATTGACCTTGAAACATAACAACTAATTAGGCACAATTTTTGTATTTAAAATTATGTCTAACATATGATAAAGCTAATTATATACAACTTCCATTGGCCATTATAAACTCTCTTACAATTAGCCTAAAAATTCTCTCAAACCAATTGTAAACACCATACAAACTAACTTTTTTTTATTTTTTTCTACACCCAAAGAAATATAAAGGGACAGACATGTGTGTGTGTGTGTGTCTTGATGTTTTCGTTCATAGCTTTGATAGAGAAAAATTACCAACATATGTTTGTTATAAATGTTTACAAAACCAATTACCGACACGTTAACCTACATCAATAGGCTGGCAGTGAAAGGATGTTAATGGCACGCCAAACAGACGTCACACAGGCGAAATGACTCTCAATTGTACACACACACACACTCACACTCTGGTTTTCACTACAACGCACAATAGCACAGAAACACTGTTGAGGCCTAGGCTCACACACATGTGTACGAATACGGATACTTGAATGTCGTTTGCCTTAACCGTTTTGCCATTTACATACCCATTCCCCATACACTCTCTCACACACACCCACACACAACTTATAACCACAAATATGCGTTGTGGCTGCTGTTGTCTTCCGTTAAGCATAAATGTTATGACATTCCATGGATGGAGGGGGGACAAAAAAAAATTCTACCACCAGAAGGTGGACGAAATAAAAATTTGGCATAAAGGACCCTCATCTTTGGCGGTTGTGAAAATTTTGACAACACAAAACGACAACAAATGAATGAGTCGATATCAGTGGCTGAATGTTCAGGCCAATATAATTTTTACCACAATCACGGATGTCCTTTTCATGTCTTGACTTCTTTGTGGCGTTCTCTTTATGTTGTTGCTGAGGCCACATACATGTTAATGATGATGATTCTTTTGTATTGTTTTGCTTAAAGGATAACTGGATTTGGTGAAATGAAATGAGATTTAATGCTGGGCTGCTGGTGTGATGTGCGTTGGTGTATTGGACATATGCTGCTGTTGTATATGAAGGTAAAACAACTTTCTTCTTATTGCTTTACATACTTTAAATGTCCTTTTGGTATATTGTTATAGTAAAATTACTTGCTGTTGTTAGTGTGAAAGAACCAAATGAGTACATTTGTGAAAGTACGAAGGGTTTAAGAAAAGCCGGTGAAATATCATGCATGGTCGAACAAAAATCGGTTTAGATTTGCATCGATATTTGTGATGAGCAGCCATGCCAAGGTAGAGTAAAGGTTAAATGAAATGCTAGAACAACCTATGGGAATTTAAGGCCATGGCGTCATTCAGTAGAACAATACGTTCGTAGTACGTATCTCGCATACTATCGAAACCACGAGTCTTTAACTGTAACGGAATGGAAATTTTGCAATATACGGCACATAAATAAGGCTCCATTGATACAATTGATTGGAAAATAGAAGCAAAAGTTTCAGGGAAAAGGATCTACAACGAATCAACCTCGCCGCTATAACTTCAAGGTAACAGGAAGAGACACTATTGGTCAAAATATTTTTGAACATTAAAGGAGGATATGTTGTTGCAGTGAATACTCGAGCACCACAGAGTTTCAATAAATTGAATCTACAATCTTGACTCATTGGGTGCAGTTTGCGAAATTTTTGGTTAAATAGTAATACCCATACAAGGTGACATTAGCTGATCTTGCGGGATACCTTACATGTAAAGTTTTTAACAGCAGTGCCGCGAACTTTTTCCCATAGAATTGCAGAATATTTTACGAAACACCCTCCAAGCCATCATTGAATATTCCCGCTACAGATTAATGAAGTGTAAAAATAGCATATGGATGATGTAATTTGAAGGAGATAAATTCCCTATATACATGCTTTCATAGATAATAAACAGTTGTTACCTAATTTGTGTAGGTTTTCTTTTATCATTGGTTAAAAAGTAAAACGACTTTTGGCCCACCAGTATGTGGTATAAACACAAGTTGCCAACAAATATATACTTTTCGCAGTAGTCTATAAATTTTTAATAACAAGTACATGCATTTTGATATGCAGAACAAATTATCTTTGACGTATTGAATTTTTTGTAACACCTTTTTAATCTCTGAGAAGACTGCAGTAAAATACAGTAGTTGTCGATCGATCATTTAGCAACGCACATTATTCAGTTAAGCTCGTTTGTCGATAAATTGAATTTTTTCAACACTTCCTCAATTTTTGAGAAGGCTGCAGTAACATAAGGCTATTGTCTATCGTTGATGTAGCAAAGCAAATTATCCAGTTAATCTCGTTTCTGGATTAACCGACTTTTTTCAACACTCTCTCAATGTTTGAAGAGGCTGCAGTAACATAAGGCAATTGTCTGTTGTTGATTTAGCAAATCTAACTCTGTTTTTCAATTAACCGCCTTTTTTCAACACCTTCTTAATAACTGAGTACCTGCAGTTATATATGGCAACTGCCATCGATTAACAATCTTATTCTAACATCTTGTCGATCACTGAGTAGGCTGAAGTAACATATTGCAACGGTCTTTCGTTAGGTCACAATGCGAATTATTATGTTCATTGCCGTTTGTCGATAAACCGACTTTTTACAACGCCTTAAAACAAAGACAAATATTGGGTTTAGCTCCGTTTGTCGATAAATCGACTTATTGCAATGCCTTCTCATTCACTGAGAAAAATGCAGTTACATACAGCAAATATTGCGACTAGCTCCGTTTATCGATAAAACGCGCTTTTTAACGCATTTTCAATCACTGAGTAGACTGCAGTAACATATGGTAAATGTAGATCATTGATGTAGAAATGCAAATTATTACAAGTAGCTCCGTTTGTCGATAAACTGACTTTATCAAACAGCAGTAACATATAACAGCTGTCAGTCTTTAATGTGGCAAAGTTTATAATAAGGTTTAGTTCCCTTTAAGGGAAACTGAATATTTTCAACGCCTTCTCAATCATTAAGAAGGCTGCATTAACATTTTGAAACTGTTGATTGCTAAACAACTTTTTAAGTACAGCCGACATTTATCTACAATCATCTCAATCACTAACAAGGCAGTAACATACGGCAGTTGCCAATCGTTAGTTTATACGCAAGTAACAGTTGCTTTTTGATAAGCACAGTAACATCCTTGTTTATTAAAGTCTTACCCATCATTACACTGTGAAACATTTTCAGGGTCATTGTCTGGGGGTGAGAAGGTTGACCTAGGTAAAACTCCCAAAGAGTTTGGCGTTCTCAGGCCTTTTTTATGACTTTATATTTTGTAGCTAATCTTCATGTTCGTTCGCTTAGTTTTGCAGCTATAACTCGAGAACCATTGGTGATTTCTCATTGCATTCTTTAGCAGAACTGCAAATTGATGTTTTTCTATGTACACTGACCTGGCACCCTCACCCTGACTTGGAATTTCTCACATCTCACTTTGGCTGTGTTATCATCTACTTTAGAATAGTGAATACATCTAACGATATATCCTGTCTAAGGCATCGCCTTGTCTGTCAGGTCAGTATCAATTTGTGAAGACGCACATTGAGAAACGTGATAAATTCCCCTATACGATACTTACTAACTTCAAATCGATATTAAATTTTTATGGCATGTAACTTGACACAACGAATGATGCAGAACTTCTTCTTTTTGGGCAACAGTTCCTAGAATTGAGTCCCAAAATCATGTGTTGTACTGTGTATGGACCGATTATGTCATTGGATAGTGATATTAGTGTATCGTTTGAATAGAGTATCCACTTCACAAAGGCGTTACTGTCCACATTTAAACTCAATGCTATACGGTTATTATAGCAGTTATTGTTTGTTAAGCTGGCTGCTTTCATGCCGTTGTCATTGTCCCCTCTCCGCGTAACTCTTCATTTCTCCCCAACCGACTATATAGACCAACAATTTTATAGCCTTTAGCTTTCCTTAATTTCCCCCTGCCGCATTGTTATTGCTTCGGCATAGCCCACCAGCCACTCTTGTTTCACAGTGCGTATGTGTGCTTTTTAACCTCTAGGCAATGTTTTTTTTTTTGTTGCCAATGGCCATTTGCTTTTATTTTAACGCTTAAATGATTTTAACGCGTATGACCGAAACAATCCTCCAATGGAAAGCGTTAATAAATCACGGCCATATATGGATTTTTATGAAAAAGCAGCGATTTTTTCTTTCACACATCACCATTAAGTTATATAGGTTATGGGTTAAATGCGGCTTAACATCATGTGTGTGTGAAAGAGGATAGCAATAGCAAATTTGTGTGTGCTCTGTCCGAACAGAAACAAACAAAACAATTATAGGCATTTAGGGAATTTGTTAAATAAGTTGTTAAATTTCGAGAATAAATGTCGAGAGCACTACTCAGTGTTGGAAGTAAGAAAAAACGAGAATATTTTGAGATACACTATAAAAAAGTATGATGTAAGGCGTTGTTAAAGTTGCAAAGTAAAGCATTATCTCGTAAACTAAGCGTCTAATCGCAAAAAGGAGCTTAATTTGTGATCACTATGAAATACTTAAGAAATCGCTTGTAATAGATGGGGCAATCACTATGAAACGGGTGGCCAATGATGGATTTTCATATGTAAATCTTTAAATGCGATTATCTCGTAAACTAAGCGTCTAATCGCAAAAAGGAGCTTAATTTGTGATCACTATGAAATACTGAAGAAATCCCATGAATTATATGGGGATATCACTATGAAATCGGTGCCCAATGATGGATTTTCATATGGAAATCTTTAAATGCAATTATCTCGTAAACTAAGCGTCTAATCGCAAAAAGGAGCTTAATTTGTGATCACTATGAAATACTTAAGAAATCGCTTGTAATAGATGGGGATATCACTATGAAATTGGTGCCCAATGATGGATTTTCATATGGAAATCTCTAAATGCGATTATCTCGTAAACTAAGAGTCTAATCGCAAAAAGGAGCTTAATTTGTGATCACTATGAAATACTTAAGAAATCCCATAAATTATATGGGGATATCACTATGAAATCGGTGCCCAATGTTGGATTTTCATATGTAAATCTTTAAATGCGATTATCTCGTAAACTAAGCGTCTAATCGCAAAAAGGAGCTTAATTTGTGATCACTATGAAATACTTAAGAAATCGCTTGTAATAGATGGGGCAATCACTATGAAATAGGTGTCCAACGATGGATTTTCATATGGAAATCTTTAAATGCGATTATATCGTAAACTAAGCGTCTAATCGCAAAAAGGAGCTTAATTTGTGATCACTATGAAATACTGAAGAAATCCCATGAATTATATGGGGATATCAATATGAAATGGGTGCCCAATGATGGATTTTCATATGGAAATCTTTAAATGCGATTATCTCGTAAACTAAGCGTCTAATCGCAAAAAAGAGCTTAATTTGTGATCACTATGAAATACTTAAGAAATCGCTTGTAATAGATGGGGATATCACTATGAAATTGGTGCCCAATGATGGATTTTCATATGGAAATCTCTAAATGCGATTATCTCGTAAACTAAGAGTCTAATCGCAAAAAGGAGCTTAATTTGTGATCACTATGAAATACTTAAGAAATCCCATGAATTATATGGGGATATCACTATGAAATCGGTGCCCAATGTTGGATTTTCATATGTAAATCTTTAAATGCGATTATCTCGTAAACTAAGCGTCTAATCGCAAAAAGGAGCTTAATTTGTGATCACTATGAAATACTTAAGAAATCCCCTATATTATATGTATATATCAATATGAAATGGGTGCCCAATGATGGATTTTCATATGGAAATCTTTAAATGCGACTATCTCGTAAACTAAGCGTCTAATCGCAAAAAGGAGCTTAATTTGTGATCACTATGAAATACTGAAGAAATCCCATGAATTATATGGGGATATCAATATGAAATGGGTGCCCAATGATGGATTTTCATATGGAAATCTTTAAATGCGATTATCTCGTAAACTAAGCGTCTAATCGCAAAAAGGAGCTTAATTTGTGATCACTATGAAATATCTTTAAATTTGATTATCTCGTAAACTAAGCGTCTAATCGCAAAAAGGAGCTTAATTTGTGATCACTATGAAATACTGAAGAAATCCCATGAATTATATGGGGATATCAATATCAAATGGGTGCCCAATGATGGATTTTCATATGCAAATCTTTAAATGCGATTATCTCGTAAACTAAGCGTCTAATCGCAAAAAGGAGCTTAATTTGTGATCACTATGAAATACTGAAGAAATCCCATGAATTATATGGGGATATCACTATGAAATGGGTGCCCAATGATGGATTTTCATATGTAAATCTTGAAATGCGATTATCTCGTAAACTAAGCGTCTAATCGCAAAAAGGAGCTTAATTTGTGATCACTATGAAATATCTTTAAATTTGATTATCTCGTAAACTAAGCGTCTAATCGCAAAAAGGAGCTTAATTTGTGATCACTATGAAATACTGAAGAAATCCCATGAATTATATGGGGATATCAATATCATATGGGTGCCCAATGATGGATTTTCATATGGAAATCTTTAAATGCGATTATCTCGTAAGCTAAGCGTCTAATCGCAAAAAGGAGCTTAATTTGTGATCACTATGAAATACTGAAGAAATCCCATGAATTATATGGGGATATCACTATGAAATGGGTGCCCAATGATGGATTTTTATATGGAAATCTTTAAATGCGATTATCTCGTAAACTAAGCGTCTAATCGCAAAAAGGAGCTTAATTTGTGATCACTATGAAATACTGAAGAAATCCCATTAATTATATGGGGATATCACTATGAAATGGGTGCCCAATGATGGATTTTCATATGCAAATCTTTAAATGCGATTATCTCGTAAACTAAGCGTCTAATCGCAAAAAGGAGCTTAATTTGTGATCACTATGAAATACTGAAGAAATCCCATGAATTATATGGGGATATCAATATGAAATGGGTGCCCAATGATGGATTTTCATATGGAAATCTTTAAATGCGATTATCTCGTAAACTAAGCGTCTAATCGCAAAAAGGAGCTTAATTTGTGATCACTATGAAATATCTTTAAATTTGATTATCTCGTAAACTAAGCGTCTAATCGCAAAAAGGAGCTTAATTTGTGATCACTATGAAATACTGAAGAAATCCCATGAATTATATGGGGATATCAATATCAAATGGGTGCCCAATGATGGATTTTCATATGGAAATCTTTAAATGCGACTATCTCGTAAACTAAGCGTCTAATCGCAAAAAGGAGCTTAATTTGTGATCACTATGAAATACTTAAGAAATCGCTTGTAATAGATGGGGATATCACTATGAAATCGGTGCCCAATGATGGATTTTCATATGGAAATCTTTAAATGCGATTATCTCGTAAACTAAGCGTCTAATCGCAAAAAGGAGCTTAATTTGTGATCACTATGAAATACTTAAGAAATCCCATGAATTATATCACTATGAAATGGGTGCCCAATGATGGATTTTCATATGGAAATCTTTAAATGCGATTATCTCGTAAACTAAGCGTATAATCGCAAAAAGGAGCTTAATTTGTGATCACTATGAAATACTTAAGAAATCCCCTATATTATATGTATATATCAATATGAAATGGGTGCCCAATGATGGATTTTCATATGGAAATCTTTAAATGCGACTATCTCGTAAACTAAGCGTCTAATCGCAAAAAGGAGCTTAATTTGTGATCACTATGAAATACTTAAGAAATCGCTTGTAATAGATGGGGATATCACTATGAAATCGGTGCCCAATGATGGATTTTCATATGGAAATCTTTAAATGCGATTATCTCGTAAACTAAGCGTCTAATCGCAAAAAGGAGCTTAATTTGTGATCACTATGAAATACTTAAGAAATCCCATGAATTATATGGGGATATAAATATGAAATGGATGCCCAATGATGGATTTTCATATGTAAATCTTTAAATGCGATTATCTCGTAAACTAAGCGTCTAATCGCAAAATGGAGCTTAATTTGTGATCACTATGTAATACATAAGAAATCCCATGAATTATATGGGGATATCACTATGAAATCGGTGCCCAATGTTGGATTTTCATATGTAAATCTTTAAATGCGATTATCTCGTAAACTAAGCGTCTAATCGCAAAAAGGAGCTTAATTTGTGATCACTATGAAATACATAAGAAATCCCATGAATTATATGGGGATATCACTATGAAATCGGTGCCCAATGATGGATTTTCATATGGAAATCTTTAAATGCTGAAATGGGGATATCACTATGAAATCGGTGCCCAATGTTGGATTTTCATTTGTAAATCTTTAAATGCGATTATCTCGTAAACTAAGCGTCTAATCGCAAAAAGGAGCTTAATTTGTGATCACTATGAAATACATAAGAAATCCCATGAATTATATGGGGATATAAATATGAAATGGATGCCCAATGATGGATTTTCATATGTAAATCTTTAAATGCGATTATCTCGTAAACTAAGCGTCTAATCGCAAAAAGGAGCTTAATTTATGATCACTATGAAATACTTAAGAAATCCCATGAATTATATGGGGATATCAATATGAAATGGGTGCCCAATGATGGATTTTCATATGTAAATCTTTAAATGCGATTATCTCGTAAACTAAGCGTCTAATCTAAGCGTCTAGCAAAAAGGAGCTTAATTTGTGATCACTATGAAATACTTAAGAAATCCAATGAATTATATGGGGATATCACTATGAAATGGGTGCCCAATGATGTATTTTGATATGTAAATCTTTAAATGCGATTATCTCGTAAACTAAGCGTCTAATCGCAAAAAGGAGCTTAATTTGTGATCACTATGAAATACATAAGAAATCCCATGATTTATATGGGGATATCACTATGAAATCGGTGCCCAATGATGGATTTTCATATGGAAATCTTTAAATGCGATTATCTCGTAAACTAAGCGTCTAATAGCAAAAAGGAGCTTAATTTGTGATCACTATGAAATACATAAGAAATCCCATGAATTATATGGGGATATCACTATGAAATCGGTGCCCAATGTTGGATTTTCATATGTAAATCTTTAAATGCGATTATCTCGTAAACTAAGCGTCTAATCGCAAAAAGGAGCTTAATTTGTGATCACTATGAAATACCATGAATTATATGGGGATATCACTATGAAATCGGTGCCCAATGATGGATTTTCATATGGAAATCTTGAAATGCGATTATCTCGTAAACTAAGCGTCTAATCGCAAAAAGGAGCTTAATTTGTGATCACTATGAAATACTTAAGAAATCCCATGAATTATATGGGGATATCACTATGAAATGGGTGCCCAATGATGGATTTTCATATGTAAATCTTGAAATGCGATTATCTCGTAAACTAAGCGTCTAATCGCAAAAAGGAGCTTAATTTGTGATCACTATGAAATATCTTTAAATTTGATTATCTCGTAAACTAAGCGTCTAATCGCAAAAAGGAGCTTAATTTGTGATCACTATGAAATACTGAAGAAATCCCATGAATTATATGGGGATATCAATATCATATGGGTGCCCAATGATGGATTTTCATATGGAAATCTTTAAATGCGATTATCTCGTAAGCTAAGCGTCTAATCGCAAAAAGGAGCTTAATTTGTGATCACTATGAAATACTGAAGAAATCCCATGAATTATATGGGGATATCACTATGAAATGGGTGCCCAATGATGGATTTTTATATGGAAATCTTTAAATGCGATTATCTCGTAAACTAAGCGTCTAATCGCAAAAAGGAGCTTAATTTGTGATCACTATGAAATACTGAAGAAATCCCATTAATTATATGGGGATATCACTATGAAATGGGTGCCCAATGATGGATTTTCATATGCAAATCTTTAAATGCGATTATCTCGTAAACTAAGCGTCTAATCGCAAAAAGGAGCTTAATTTGTGATCACTATGAAATACTGAAGAAATCCCATGAATTATATGGGGATATCAATATGAAATGGGTGCCCAATGATGGATTTTCATATGGAAATCTTTAAATGCGATTATCTCGTAAACTAAGCGTCTAATCGCAAAAAGGAGCTTAATTTGTGATCACTATGAAATATCTTTAAATTTGATTATCTCGTAAACTAAGCGTCTAATCGCAAAAAGGAGCTTAATTTGTGATCACTATGAAATACTTAAGAAATCCCATGAATTATATGGGGATATCACTATGAAATCGGTGCCCAATGATGGATTTTCATATGGAAATCTTTAAATGCGATTATCTCGTAAACTAAGCGTCTAATCTAAGCGTCTAGCAAAAAGGAGCTTAATTTGTGATCACTATGAAATACTTAAGAAATCCAATGAATTATATGGGGATATCACTATGAAATGGGTGCCCAATGATGGATTTTCATATGTAAATCTTGAAATGCGATTATCTCGTAAACTAAGCGTCTAATCGCAAAAAGGAGCTTAATTTGTGATCACTATGAAATATCTTTAAATTTGATTATCTCGTAAACTAAGCGTCTAATCGCAAAAAGGAGCTTAATTTATGATCACTATGAAATACTTAAGAAATCCCATGAATTATATGGGGATATCAATATGAAATGGGTGCCCAATGATGGATTTTCATATGTAAATCTTTAAATGCGATTATCTCGTAAACTAAGCGTCTAATCTAAGCGTCTAGCAAAAAGGAGCTTAATTTGTGATCACTATGAAATACTTAAGAAATCCAATGAATTATATGGGGATATCACTATGAAATGGGTGCCCAATGATGTATTTTGATATGTAAATCTTTAAATGCGATTATCTCGTAAACTAAGCGTCTAATCGCAAAAAGGAGCTTAATTTGTGATCACTATGAAATACATAAGAAATCCCATGAATTATATGGGGATATCACTATGAAATCGGTGCCCAATGATGGATTTTCATATGGAAATCTTTAAATGCGATTATCTCGTAAACTAAGCGTCTAATAGCAAAAAGGAGCTTAATTTGTGATCACTATGAAATACATAAGAAATCCCATGAATTATATGGGGATATCACTATGAAATCGGTGCCCAATGTTGGATTTTCATATGTAAATCTTTAAATGCGATTATCTCGTAAACTAAGCGTCTAATCGCAAAAAGGAGCTTAATTTGTGATCACTATGAAATACCATGAATTATATGGGGATATCACTATGAAATCGGTGCCCAATGATGGATTTTCATATGGAAATCTTGAAATGCGATTATCTCGTAAACTAAGCGTCTAATCGCAAAAAGGAGCTTAATTTGTGATCACTATGAAATACTTAAGAAATCCCATGAATTATATGGGGATATCACTATGAAATGGGTGCCCAATGATGGATTTTCATATGTAAATCTTGAAATGCGATTATCTCGTAAACTAAGCGTCTAATCGCAAAAAGGAGCTTAATTTGTGATCACTATGAAATATCTTTAAATTTGATTATCTCGTAAACTAAGCGTCTAATCGCAAAAAGGAGCTTAATTTGTGATCACTATGAAATACTGAAGAAATCCCATGAATTATATGGGGATATCAATATCATATGGGTGCCCAATGATGGATTTTCTTATGGAAATCTTTAAATGCGATTATCTCGTAAGCTAAGCGTCTAATCGCAAAAAGGAGCTTAATTTGTGATCACTATGAAATACTGAAGAAATCCCATGAATTATATGGGGATATCACTATGAAATGGGTGCCCAATGATGGATTTTTATATGGAAATCTTTAAATGCGATTATCTCGTAAACTAAGCGTCTAATCGCAAAAAGGAGCTTAATTTGTGATCACTATGAAATACTGAAGAAATCCCATTAATTATATGGGGATATCACTATGAAATGGGTGCCCAATGATGGATTTTCATATGCAAATCTTTAAATGCGATTATCTCGTAAACTAAGCGTCTAATCGCAAAAAGGAGCTTAATTTGTGATCACTATGAAATACTGAAGAAATCCCATTAATTATATGGGGATATCACTATGAAATGGGTGCCCAATGATGGATTTTCATATGGAAATCTTTAAATGCGATTATCTCGTAAACTAAGCGTCTAATCGCAAAAAGGAGCTTAATTTATGATCACTATGAAATACTTAAGAAATCCCATGAATTATATGGGGATATCAATATGAAATGGGTGCCCAATGATGGATTTTCATATGTAAATCTTTAAATGCGATTATCTCGTAAACTAAGCGTCTAATCTAAGCGTCTAGCAAAAAGGAGCTTAATTTGTGATCACTATGAAATACTTAAGAAATCCAATGAATTATATGGGGATATCACTATGAAATGGGTGCCCAATGATGTATTTTGATATGTAAATCTTTAAATGCGATTATCTCGTAAACTAAGCGTCTAATCGCAAAAAGGAGCTTAATTTGTGATCACTATGAAATACATAAGAAATCCCATGAATTATATGGGGATATCACTATGAAATCGGTGCCCAATGATGGATTTTCATATGGAAATCTTTAAATGCGATTATCTCGTAAACTAAGCGTCTAATAGCAAAAAGGAGCTTAATTTATGATCACTATGAAATACATAAGAAATCCCATGAATTATATGGGGATATCACTATGAAATCGGTGCCCAATGTTGGATTTTCATATGTAAATCTTTAAATGCGATTATCTCGTAAACTAAGCGTCTAATCGCAAAAAGGAGCTTAATTTGTGATCACTATGAAATACCATGAATTATATGGGGATATCACTATGAAATCGGTGCCCAATGATGGATTTTCATATGGAAATCTTTAAATGCGATTATCTCGTAAACTAAGCGTCTAATCGCAAAAAGGAGCTTAATTTGTGATCACTATGAAATACATAAGAAATCCCATGAATTATATGGGGATATCAATATGAAATGGGTGCCCAATGATGGATTTTCATATGTAAATCTTTAAATGCGATTATCTCGTAAACTAAGCGTCTAATCGCAAAAAGGAGTTTAATTTGTGATCACTATGAAATACATAAGAAATCCCATGAATTATATGGGGATATCAATATGAAATGGGTGCCCAATGATGGATTTTCATATGTAAATCTTTAAATGCGATTATCTCGTAAACTAAGCGTCTAATCGCAAAAAGGAGCTTAATTTGTGATCACTATGAAATAGTTAAGAAATCCCATGAATTATATGGGGATATCACTATGAAATCGGTGCCCAATGATGGATTTGCATATGGAAATCTTTAAATGCGATTATCTCGTAAACTAAGCGTCTAATCGCAAAAAGGAGCTTAATTTGTGATCACTATGAAATACTTAAGGAATCCCATGAATTATATGGGGATATCAATATGAAATGGGTGCCCAATGATGGATTTTCAAATGTAAATCTTTAAATGCGATTATCTCGCAAACTAAGCGTCTAATCGCAAAAAGGAGCTTAATTTGCGATCACTATGAAATACTTAAGAAATCCCATGAATTATATGGGGATATCACTATGAAATCGGTGCCCAATGATGGATTTTCATATGGAAATCTTTAAATGCGATTATCTCGTAAACTAAGCGTATAATCGCAAAAAGGAGCTTAATTTGTGATCACTATGAAATACTTAAGGTGATATCAATTATATGAATTATATGGGGATATCAATATGAAATGGGTGCCCAATGATGGATTTTCATATGGAAATCTTTAAATGCGATTATCTCGTAAACTAAGCGTCTAATCGCAAAAAGGAGCTTAATTTGTGATCACCCATGATTTATATGGGGATATCACTATGAAATCGGTGCCCAATGTTAGATTTTCATATGTAAATCTTTAAATGCGATTATCTCGTAAACTAAGCGTCTAATCGCAAAAAGGAGATTAATTTGTGATCACTATGAAATACATAAGAAATCCCATGAATTATATGGGGATATCACTATGAAATCGGTGTCCAATGATGGATTTTCATATGGAAATCTTTAAATGCGATTATCTCGTAAACTAAGCGTCTAATCGCAAAAAGGAGCTTAATTTGTGATCACTATGAAATACTTAAGAAATCCCATGACTTATATGGGGATATCACTATGAAATGGGTGCCCAATGATGGATTTTCATATGGAAATCTTTAAATGCGATTATCTCGTAAACTAAGCGTCTAATCGAAAAAAGGATCTTAATTTGTGATCACTATGAAATACATAAGAAATCCCATGAATTATATGGGGATATCAATATGAAATTTGTGCCCAATGATGGATTTTCATATGTAAATCTTTAAATGCGATTATCTCGTAAACTAAGCGTCTAATCGCAAAAAGGAGCTTAATTTGTGATCACTATGAAATACTTAAGAAATCCCCTATATTATATGTATATATCAATATGAAATGGGTGCCCAATGATGGATTTTCATATGTAAATCTTTAAATGCGATTATATCGTAAACTAAGCGTCTAATCGCAAAAAGGATCTTAATTTGTGATCACTATGAAATACATAAGAAATCCCATGAATTATATTGGGATATCAATATGAAATGGGTGCCCAATGATGGATTTTCATATGTAAATATTTAAATGCGATTATCTCGTAAACTAAGCGTCTAATCGCAAAAAGGAGCTTAATTTGTGATCACTATGAAATACTTAAGAAATCCCCTATATTATATGTATATATCAATATGAAATGGGTGCCCAATGATGGATTTTCATATGGAAATCTTTAAATGCGATTATCTCGTAAACTAAGCGTCTAATCGCAAAAAGGAGCTTAATTTGTGATCACTATGAAATACTTAAGAAATCCCATGAATTATATGGGGATATCAATATGAAATGGGTGCCCAATGATGGATTTTCATATGGAAATCTTTAAATGCGATTATCTCGTAAACTAAGCGTCTAATCGCAAAAAGGAGCTTAATTTGTGATCACTATGAAATACTTAAGAAATCCCATGAATTATATGGGGATATCAATATGAAATGGGTGCCCAATGATGGATTTTCATATGTAAATATTTAAATGCGATTATCTCGTAAACTAAGCGTCTAATCGCAAAAAGGAGCTTAATTTGTGATCACTATGAAATACTTAAGAAATCCCATGAATTATATGGGGATATCACTATGAAATGGGTGCCCAATGATGAATTTTCATATGTTTATCTTTAAATGCGATTATCTCGTAAACTAAGCGTCTAATCGCAAAATGGAGCTTAATTTGTGATCACTATGAAATACTTAAGAAATCCCATGAATTATTTGGGGATATCACTATGAAATGGGTGCCCAATGATGGATTTTCATATGGAAATCTTTAAATGCGATTATCTCGTAAACTAAGCGTCTAATCGCAAAAAGGAGCTTAATTTGTGATCACTATGAAATACTTAAGAAATCCCATGAATTATATGGGGATATCACTATGAAATGGGTGCCCAATGATGAATTTTCATATGTAAATCTTTAAATGCGATTATCTCGTAAACTAAGCGTCTAATCGCAAAAAGGAGCTTAATTTGTGATCACTATGAAATACTTAAGAAATCCCATGAATTATATGGGGATATCACTATGAAATCGGTGCCCAATGATGAATTTTCATATGGAAATCTTTAAATGCGATTATCTCGTAAACTAAGCGTCTAATCGCAAAAAGGAGCTTAATTTGTGATCACTATGAAATACTTAAGAAATCCCATGAATTATATGGGGATATCAATATGAAATGGGTGCCCAATGATGGATTTTCATATGGAAATCTTTAAATGCGATTATCTCGTAAACTAAGCGTCTAATCGCAAAAAGGAGCTTAATTTGTGATCACTATGAAATACATAAGAAATCCCATGAATTATATGGGGATATCACTATGCCCAATGATGGATTTTCATATGGAAATCTTTAAATGCGATTATCTCGTAAACTAAGCGTCTAATCGCAAAAAGGAGCTTAATTTGTGATCACTATGAAATACTTAAGAAATCCCATGAATTATATGGGGATATCACTATGAAATCGGTGCCCAATGATGGATTTTCATATGGAAATCTTTAAATGCGATTATCTCGTAAACTAAGCGTCTAATCGCAAAAAGGAGCTTAATTTGTGATCACTATGAAATACTTAAGAAATCCCATGAATTATATGGGGATATCACTATGAAATCGGTGCCCAATGATGGATTTTCATATGTAAATCTTTAAATGCGATTATCTCGTAAACTAAGCGTTTGAAATCGGTGCCCAATGATGGATTTTCATATGTAAATCTTTAAATGCGATTATCTCGTAAACTAAGCGTCTAATCGCAAAAAGGAGCTTAATTTGTGATCACTATGAAATACATAAGAAATCCCATGAATTATATGGGGATATCAATATGAAATGGGTGCCCAATGATGGATTTTCATATGTAAATCTTTAAATGCGATTATCTCGTAAACTAAGCGTCTAATCGCAAAAAGGAGCTTAATTTGTGATCACTATGAAATAGTTAAGAAATCCCATGAATTATATGGGGATATCACTATGAAATCGGTGCCCAATGATGGATTTTCATATGGAAATCTTTAAATGCGATTATCTCGTAAACTAAGCGTCTAATCGCAAAAAGGAGCTTAATTTGTGATCACTATGAAATACATAAGAAATCCCATGAATTATATGGGGATATCAATATGAAATGGGTGCCCAATGATGGATTTTCATATGTAAATCTTTAAATGCGATTATCTCGTAAACTAAGCGTCTAATCGCAAAAAGGAGCTTAATTTGTGATCACTATGAAATAGTTAAGAAATCCCATGAATTATATGGGGATATCACTATGAAATCGGTGCCCAATGATGGATTTTCATATGGAAATCTTTAAATGCGATTATCTCGTAAACTAAGCGTCTAATCGCAAAAAGGAGCTTAATTTGTGATCACTATGAAATACATAAGAAATCCCATGAATTATATGGGGATATCAATATGAAATGGGTGCCCAATGATGGATTTTCATATGTAAATCTTTAAATGCGATTATCTCGTAAACTAAGCGTCTACTCGCAAAAAGGAGCTTAATTTGTGATCACTATGAAATACATAAGAAATCCCATGAATTATATGGGGATATCAATATGAAATGGGTGCCCAATGATGGATTTTCATATGTAAATCTTTAAATGCGATTATCTCGTAAACTAAGCGTCTAATCGCAAAAAGGAGCTTAATTTGCGATCACTATGAAATACTTAAGAAATCCCATGAATTATATGGGGATATCACTATGAAATCGGTGCCCAATGATGGATTTTCATATGGAAATCTTTAAATGCGATTATCTCGTAAACTAAGCGTCTAATCGCAAAAAGGAGCTTAATTTGTGATCACTATGAAATACATAAGAAATCCCATGAATTATATGGGGATATCAATATGAAATGGGTGCCCAATGATGGCTTTTCATATGGAAATCTTTAAATGCGATTATCTCGTAAACTAAGCGTCTAATCGCAAAAAGGAGCTTAATTTGTGATCACTATAAAATACTGAAGAAATCCCATGAATTATATGGGGATATCAATATCAAATGGGTGCCCAATGATGGATTTTCATATGGAAATCTTTAAATGCGATTATCTCGTAAACTAAGCGTCTAATCGCAAAAAGGAGCTTAATTTGTGATCACTATGAAATACTTAAGAAATCGCTTGTAATAGATGGGGATATCACTATGAAATTGGTGCCCAATGATGGATTTTCATATGGAAATCTTTAAATGCGATTATCTCGTAAACTAAGCGTCTAATCGCAAAAAGGAGCTTAATTTGTGATCACTATAAAATACTGAAGAAATCCCATGAATTATATGGGGATATCAATATCAAATGGGTGCCCAATGATGGATTTTCATATGGAAATCTTTAAATGCGATTATCTCGTAAACTAAGCGTCTAATCGCAAAAAGGAGCTTAATTTGTGATCACTATGAAATACTTAAGAAATCGCTTGTAATAGATGGGGATATCACTATGAAATTGGTGCCCAATGATGGATTTTCATATGGAAATCTTTAAATGCGATTATCTCGTAAACTAAGCGTCTAATCGCAAAAAGGAGCTTAATTTGTGATCACTATAAAATACTGAAGAAATCCCATGAATTATATGGGGATATCAATATCAAATGGGTGCCCAATGATGGATTTTCATATGGAAATCTTTAAATGCGATTATCTCGTAAACTAAGCGTCTAATCGCAAAAAGGAGCTTAATTTGTGATCACTATGAAATACTGAAGAAATCCCATGAATTATATGGGGATATCAATATGA